>PVIA01001824.1:111441-246370 GCA_004024845.1 Tonatia bakeri
TGAGATCTGGTTCTTTATCTCTGCTATAAATCAGCTCTTAGATCTGCTTTTGCTGCATCCCATAAGTTTTGTTATTTTGTTTCCATTGTTGTTTGTCTCAAGGCTTTTTAAAAACTTTTATTTTTGATTTCTTCTTTGATTTCTTTCCATTGATTGCTCAGGTGTGTATGTTTTTAACTACTATGTATTTGTGAGCCATTTGTGAGTTTTACAGCTTTCCTTCTGTTATAAAATCTGTGTCTCTATTAAGTTCCCAGGAAGGGCTGTTCCTGTTCTTCCAGGTCTCACAGTTTGAGAATTACTGTATTATAGGGTGGTAGTTAAGAGTGTTGCTGCTGCTGCTGCTGTGGCTGCTGCATGTCACCTGGGTTCGAATCCTGGGTCTGCCACTTTTCTTTTGATGTTGTGCCTCTGCTGTTTCATGCTGAAAGAGGAATAACAAGAATAATCCAAATTATAGTGTTGTTGAGAATATCAAACAAGAGAACATATGTAAAACTTGGAAAGCAAATCCTGGTATATGATAAGCACTCAATAAGTGCATTTGCCCCCATTGACAAACAGTTTACTCAAAACTAGACTTGAAAATATACTATCTGTTAATAAAAATCAATATCGATATGCACAATCTTGTGCCATTTTTCCCTATAGGATTTTATTTTATTTTTTTTGCTTTTTTCTTTGATCTCTTCTTATTCTTGGTCTTCCTTTCAGATTGAATCATGGAGTTAAAACACTCAAGATTGGTTCAGTAGTTAGCTTGCTCTCATTGACTATTTTATTTCTAGAACAACAAACTGCAAGAACTGTAATTGATCATCTTTTTAAAGGAAGTTACCTACTTTGCCACTTCTGCACTTTAGTATACTTTTCCTATTACATATTAAAGACTCCACCAGTCACTTTTTTTCTAAAAGGAACAATAAGACAAAGGGTTTTTTAAAAATAATTTTATAGGTTTAATGTTTACCTGTTACTGCTGGAAATAGGAAGTGCTGTCGAGAGGAAATGTCAGCAGTACCGAGAAGTGTTTACATAGTCAAACTGACTCTCAGAATTCTCAACAACTGCAGAGAACATTTTATTTTGCCTGACAAGACAACCAAGTATTTTCCAAATGTTTTTACTTCTTATCAATGCTGAGCTACTCCCACAGTTTATAACCATTTGCCTGCAAAATCAAATTTTCAGTTGAGATATATTTTTGTTGCCCCTTGGAAAAGTTTTATTTTTCTTTAAAGGTTTTGCCCACAAAATGTTCTATATCAGTATAAACCATAAGTAACCTTTATTTGCAATTCAACCTCCTTAGCTTAACTTGCCACACCATTCACAATATCACCTTATTTAACTTTCCATATTTCAAAAGTGCTACCTGTTCTATGTTTTGTGCTGATGAATGTTTAACAATCCGCTCTAAAGAAAAAGCCCTGGCTGCTGTGGCTCAGTGAATTGAGTGCTGGCCTGTGAACCAGAGTTGCCATTTCAATTCTCAGTCAGGGCATATGCCTAAGTTGCAGGCCCAGTCCCCCGCTAGGGGCAGGCAAGAAGCAACCGATGTATCACACATCAATGTTTCTCTCCCTCTTTTTCTCCCCCTCTCTCCTCTCTCTAAAAAGAAAAAAAAGAAGAAAAAGAAAAGAAAACTAACAACACCACATGAACAAGTTCCGATTTGAAGTGTTTGCCAACTTTCCAGGTATAAATACGTCTACAATGGCCAATTTCAAGCTACTAATGTGCTGTCAGTGAATGGAGAGACAGGAAGAGATGTGAACAGTCGGCTCTCATGAGTGAGCTTGTGTGAGCTGACACCGAGCACACCACTGCTTCTGACACATATGCATACGTCAATGTTGTAATCACAGCAGATCTGTGGCTTCGTGAATGCCATAAGCACTTTCAAGCCTCCCTGCTTTTGCTTATGCTGTTATTATCCACCCATGTGTGTGTCTGGAAAATTCCTTCTTAATCTGTTAGGTCCAGGGAAAAATGTTAAATTTTTATACTTTTGCTACTTTTCTCTCAGGGAAGAATAAATTACACTTTCTTCTTAAAAGCAACTTTATTGAAATATCTTTGACATATAAATCCGTATATATTTAAGAGGTGAAACTTGGTATTTTGATATACGTGTATATTGTGAAAAGATCACTATAGCCAAGTGATATAACTTATCCATAACCTCTACATAGTTACCATTGTGTGTGTGTTGAGAAGATCTATCCTCTGAGCAAATTTTAAGTACATAATACAATATTAACTACCAGCATCATGCTGTACATTAGATCTTCAGAACTCATTCATCTTGTGTAACTGAAACTTGGTACCCTTTGACTAGCATCTCATTTCCCCGGCCAACCCCCTGCCCTTGGCAATCACCATTCTACAATCTGCTTCTATGACTTGACTATTTTAGATTTAATATTTAAGTAAGATCATGCAATAATTGCTTTTATGTGTCTAGTTTAATTACTCCTTTTTCTGTGTTCACTTAGCACTTAGGAATACTTTAAACACCATCACATTGCCTGTGTGTGTATGTATTTGTGTATGCCTAGCACAGTTCCTGGCACATGGTTAGTGATCAATACATTTATATTGCATTGCCAGAAAAAGGGGCTCTGGATAAGCAAAGACCTAGAGTTTAAGAAAACAGACTAAAATACATTTTTCAAATACTAAAATCATTGAAAATAGTTTTAAACCTACTAAAAAAGTACATTGTAGCCCTTTATAAAGATAAAATATTCAAACAAGGGCATCAAACACATAGTAATTTTTGTTTATAGAATATAATATTTAAATATTTTATTTTAAATTACATTTTATTGATTATGCTATTACAGCTGTCCTGATTTTTCCTCCCCCCCCCCGCACATAGCACCCCCACTCCCTCAGGCAATCCCCACATTGTTGTTCATGTCCATGGGACATAAGCATAATTCTTTGTCTACTCCATTTCCCTGTACTGCACTTTACTTTCCTATGGATTAGGAAGTATAAATATTTGTAAATGTATTTTTTACTTATTTCTTTCTATATTTCAGAAAGACTAAAAATCTAAAACTCACTGAGGTAAACAACTCTCCCAAATCAGCAAGCTAATTATTAATTGAGTCAAGACTCAAATTTTTCTAATCTGCCTTTTCTTCTGAAATAGAAAGTCAGTCTAACCTATACACAGAAGGACTATAAGCTTCCTACAGCAACAGTGACTGAATAAATATTACTGACTTTTCCCAGCTCAAGCCTGGTAAAAAGTAATTCTGCAATACACATTTAATTCATTTTAGTCTTTGAAGTTTTGATAAACTAATGTAGAAGTAGGACTTGAAGAACATGTTAAAATTATAAAGTGTATAATTTTCTAATTCAGCAATACAATACTAATTCAGTCCTTCATCATACACATATTGAGTACCCACTATGAAATAGCTAACATTTATTGTCTCTTTAATATGTGCCAGGCAGTATGCTGAACACTTTACATATATTATCTCTTTCATTCTTACAACCATTTGAGTCAGGTACTGTTATTATATGCATTTTTCAGATAAGGCTTAGCAAGTTGAAATAGTGTGACCAAGGTCACACTGCTAATGCATAGCAGAGTTGAAGTACAAAACCTAGTCCTACACCTGCTCTGTTCACCATTAGGAAATTCTGCCTCCTTTTTGCTGTAGAATAAAGCTATTGAAACCTCCTAGCATCAACAACAACAAATACTCTTTGAGATAGTGGGGATTAATAAGTCAGAGAACTAGTCCTGACTTTGAAAGAGTTTAAGATCATCTCAGAAAGGTAGATATTGACATAGATGGCAAATGATTGGCAATGGCATCAGACAATTGTCAAAATTTGAGTGGTCACCAAAGGATGGGTAAGAGAAAAGGACAGGAAGAAAGTGTTCCCAAAAAGTAAAAAAATATCATGCTTGGAGATAGGGATGAAAAATGATGTGTAACACAATGATTATAGGTCACCGGAACATGGAAGTGCAGAGAGTAAGATTAGGATGAAATAGGAGAGAGTCCTGAATATAGAGGGAAGAAAAGGATATTGTTCTTGAATCATTGCTTATGGAAAGAATAACTGGCAAGAAATATTACAACATAATTTCTCCGTCACCAGTTTGTCGAGCAGACTAGGGGAGGGGGCAGGATTAAAATCTAGACTTATTTCCTGAAGAATAAAGATGGGATGATGATAGGGAATAAAATGAATCTACTGTAAAAGTCATTATGAAGGAAGACACACAAAGATTTTGTGGGTATGAATGGAAAGATTCCAAAGTCTGAACCTCTAATCACCAGGTGAAAAATAAGGATATTTGGGGGGAAAGGATATTATTTGTGAATATGAATAAGCCCTTTGTGTGTAGATACTCTAGGTAGGTCCTGATAGAAATACTTCCCAGTACAAATGACCAGTAGGCAGCCGGAGATTTCTTTGGAAATGGAATTGAGGAACATGTTCTAGATCAAGAATCAGAGACATCTATCTAGAGATAACAAAGTCTTGATGAAACAATAAATCTTGACTAAAAATACTTACTGAAAAGTGTGATCTAAGTGTTGAGTAAACTGACATTTAGAGAATGGGAAGAAAAAGTGCAACCAGTAAAGGGGAGATGAAAAATCAGCAAGCGTCAAGGATGCTAAAGTGGAAAAGGAGTCCAGGCATTCTGGTCAGATATATTGAGTGCTAACAAGAGGGCAAGTACATAGATGCATATATGTATAGCCCATGGACACAGACAACAATGTGTTGAAGGCTGGTAGGGACAGGAGATGGGTGGAGAGGGAGCATTGGGGGTGAATGGAAGGCATTTGTAATGGTGTCAACAGTAAATAAATAAATAAATAAATAAATAAATAAATTCTTTGCCTTAGTTGATAGGGAAAGAAAAAAGAGACCAAGTAAGATAGGGACTAAAAAAAGAAAACTATTTTGTTTACAACTGATTTAAAGGATAATTGGAGAGTTCTAACACACTGAGATGTACAGAAATTACATTGATTTGAGTTAAGCACATTGAGGAGATGGAGACAGAAAATATAGACATACAGTGAGCTAAGAGAAGAGGCAGCAAGATGTGGGATTTTTTTTGGGGGGGGAGGGTCTACGTGGAAGAGACTTAGGTTTGCTAGAGAGGAAAGACCATGATTGGGAAAAATACAGAGAAAGAAAAGACAGATGGAAAAAGAATCTTCGAGGAATCAAAAGATGATGTGGTCGAAGTAATAATTGGAAGAACTAACATTACGCTGGAAGACAAATCACCTTTTCTTTCCTAGGAGACCCTGGAGAAAGAAGGCAGGAGCAGAGAAAATATTTTGCAGTGCAGGAGAGGGTATAGCTATTAGGGAAAAAATATCCTTTTGATAATCTACCTGCATCCAAACTAAGTCTGCCTGCCAAGTCGTCACAATCACTGTTTAATGGAAAGGCTTCCCCTAAAGGGAGCAGGTGTGATTGGAACCAGTTCAAGTGTGAAGGAGTTGACGCTTCCTTTGGCAGTCTCCCACCTTTCTTCTCACTCTTTTTTCCACCACCTCCTGCAGGTGCCCAGTGCCTCCCACCCCAACTAAGGAACTACATCCAGGTCTGCTCCCCAGGGACAATTTTCAAGACTACTTATTAAAAATGTGGGTAATTGTTTTTTGTTGCCTATTGATCAAGAAAATTTTTTATAAAATTTGGGTTTCCTAGCAGCTGATTTATTATTGCTTACCTCTCAGTATACTTCCTCCAAAGGATTCTGTATAATAAATACTTTGTCCAAAGGAATGAGTAGAGTTTCTGGTGCTGAAGCAGTTCACTTGGGAGTGTTCTGGGGTAGGAAATCCTGACCAGAGTCCCTTCAAAGTTATAACATTTGGTTGAGATTGATGTAGTCTCGATGTACCACCAGTTCACAGAGAGGTGGTTGGACAGAGGTAGGCATTAGAGTATTTGGCCCATACCATTGCTGACTAACTGATAGCTAGTATTATTCATAAAATAAGTGTTACAAATTATTGCCATCAGTTTTTCCCCTCTAAAACCTGCTATGTGAGAGAAAATAAAATGGGTAAGAAATTTCAAGTGCTTTTAAGTTGGAACGGGGACTATATCAGTTGTCAGGGTTCTCTAGAGAAATAAAAGCATATATACACACACACACATATATATATATGCATATGAATGTATATATGTATATATATATTTATTTCAAAGAATTGGCTTTTGCAATTGTGGGATAGGGCTGGTGGTCAGGTTGGACTCCGAGGAAGAAGCTGATATTACAGTCTTAGGCAGAATTTCCTCTTCCTCGGGAAATCTCAGTTTTACTCTTAAGACCTTCAACTGAATGGAAGAGGCTCACTCACATTATTGAGAAAAAGCCCCTTTACTTAAAATCAAGTGATTGCAGCTATTAACAACATCTACAAAATACCTTCATAGCAATATGAGTACTTGAATGAATAACTGAGTACTATAACCTAGGCAAGCTAACACGTAAAACTAACCACAAGATTTTAGTTATGGTTTGTAAGAATAAGCATGTGTTGGGCACAGTTTTAAATGATGATTGTGTTGCACTATCTCTATATGTTCATACATCTGATTTGCTTAAATGATGCTTTAGGGATAGCCAGGCAGGAGGTTGGGTTAAATAAAAGTAGAGAGAAGAAAGACCAATCACTGGAGGAGAAATAGGAAAGATTTGGAGAATTCAGTAGAAACAGGACAAAACAATAAGAGTCATTTAGGAGGCATAATTAGAGCCCAAGAATCTCCATAGAGGGCATGACTATTCATGGAATAGATTCAAACCACTTTTATTTAAGCATCCAAGAAAGTGATCCCATAATACTGAATGATCTGTGGAAAGTCATACAAGTGACACTTAAGTTATATAAAGAGAAATGCGTGTGATGAATGAAATAATGTGGTTTTTTATCTGTTATATTTCATTCTGCTGCAATAATTCTTTTCTTTTGCATACAAATTATTTCTTAAATGTAGGATGTAAAACCAACCATCACCACATCAATGACTGATTGAAACCAGCATCAAATTTTCTATTATTCACTAAACTTTTTTATTCCTGAATAAGGCATGTGGCTTATGAAGAGGAGATAACGTTTATTGTGTGCTTACTATATCCAAAGCCACCTTACTAATTTCCCTACTCTCAGTTTCTCCTCAGGAGGGCTTTTTAAGTTACGTACAATTATCTTAATTTTGTATATGAGGAAGCAGGACTATAAAATTAGAGATAATACCAATGATGAATGAAAGAGTTCAATATGGATCTAGATCTCAAGATAGAACCTCCAAGTCCTTGTTCTTGATCAATATGCTGACAATGCAGTTCCAGAGCAGCATGGCCCTGGTTTCTGGAGAAGTTTCTAAATGTGTTCCTTAGTGCCTTAGCATGCCACCAGATTGACTAGGAACAACATGGGAAAATCAGAAAAGGGGCTTTGAAGTTGGAGTACTAAGCCAGGAATCCCATATTAGCTAGATCAAGCTCTTCATTTACTAAATACGTATTGCTTTCAAGTACTTAAAATGTATATAAAACATTGGTTTAGATCATTATTTTATAGTTTGGTGATTGAGAACTAATCATAGTGCAGAGGACTCCTGGTTTAAGGTGAAGATCACCTCACTAACAGGGCCAACTTTAAGTCTAAGTAAGATAAATGTTCTCTGAATAAGTAGCTTATGACAAACATCTAATATTTTTAGGCTTTATTTCATCTCAGACTGCCTATAGAGGTCTGGCCATAAATCAGAACCTATCCTTAATAGAGTTTTTTTTATAAATGTAGATAAATAGGACACAAGCATCAGCTGCCACTATATTAGGTAGTTCAATCCAAAAATCAAAACATAAAGTCTCCAAGTGTTATCAAATCTATTAAGTCCGAAATAAGTCATTGATGACCAATTTCCAAGTGCTTAAATGGTGCAACTGCATCTTAGCTTATGTGAAAATCAATCAAAAACATGAATCACCAGAGAGTATGCTGGAGCCTTCCAAAGACAGTTTGTAATTAGCAAACCATCGATCCAAATAGTCAGGACCCCGAAAGCTAGAGACCAGGCAGGTGAAAAGCCAGAGTCCCTGTCTTTTACAATTAATCACTACTGCTCTGCTCCCTGTAATCTTGGCATTTATGTTGGTTTAGGGTGATAACTCAACTCTGGCATTAAAAAGAAATATATAATATATGATATTAAAGGGAACTCATTACATAACTTATATATGCTCCATTATAAGGCCAGCACTATTATCATTAATATTTCCCAGTATCTCTTTTTTCCATCACATCATATTCTGGTCAATATTATATAAATCCAAATGAAGATTATAATTCATAGAATCACAGAATCTTGGAACTGAAAGGAGGCTGCTAAGTGATTATTTTATCTAAGCACTTCATATACAGAGGTTATGAGGCAATTTGTCTAAAGTTACGGAGTGGTAGTTACGAGGCTAGAATTGTGGTATTATTTTCATGCACTCTACTTCCCTCCACATCTTTATACCAATGGCACAAGAGGCTTACCCTGGTGGTCTAAATCATTAACCTTAAAGTGATTGATCTAACTGTTCATTACACCATTTTCCAAAAAGAGATCGGAATGTCTTTAAGAGAAGGCTCTAGTCAGGCCTGGAGTCAAGCCATGAAACTGAAAAGTATTTGTCATTTGTAGACTAATAAGAGTTCCCATCTTCTTTCTTTCCATGTCCAAACTACTGTACAGATTCCACCTGAGTTCAACTTTTCTACTGTTTACTAGCATCCAGCTTCCCTCACAGGAAGTTGTGCTTCATTACCTCTTTGAAGAGAGGCAAGGTTGTGACTACTTCCTGGTTAGTCAGCAGGCTTGTTGATTGTGGTCAGAAATGACACATGTCCCATCTGGGTGAAATCATTTAATTGCTGGTGTGAGACTCTGCCTTTTGCCCTTTTCCTGTCTTTCTAATCTGGACCACACACATCAAAATAGACTGTCCATTAGCGTGGTCCCTGAGTGACTCTAATGAACAAAGCTGACCAGCTTTGGGCATGTGGTGAGAGCCACTGAGATTTGGGAGGCCATTTGTAACTGCAAAATTACCAGGCGTATCTTGATTAACATAATAATATTTTATCAATTCAAGCTTCTCTTTATTTATTATGGGATTGGAAGACACATACACACACATCCACAATTTAGCTAGACAAAGAAATGTGTTCACTGGTGCATACTCAAGCAAGAAAAGAGTGTGATACTTTTTTTCTCTGTGTGCATAGCATGAAAGTTCAATCAAACTTGTTTATTCATCTAGTAATTTTATTTCATACTTTTAGAAACCTGACTTGGCTCCACACTTACCTGGATGGTAGTTAGTATATAACATGGGTCATTAACATTGAATTTTGCTTATAAATATGATATTCCTTTAAGAATTGGTTTAAGTAGTGTTGAGAGGAAAACTAATTGGGGGAGGGGAGAACTGAGTGTGGAGCCAGCAATTCCACAATAGTTACCTGAGAACACTACCGGGATAATTATTATTGAGTCAGTCAAATGTTCCAGCAGCCTGGTCACAGCAGGAATCAATGCACACCTCTGTTTTCAATATCAAGGGATCATCTCAAAATCATCAACATTGTGAGGTGTGTGAATACAAAGTACCCTGTGTTTAACCCCTCAGGGGCCTGGGGAGGATTCCCTCATTGCTTTTATTTAAACTAACATCTTTTTCTGAGAAGCAAATAGAGAACTTTTGAAAACTACATATTAGTGTATAATATATATATAAATATAGTGAAATGCTTTTGCATTCCTGTCTCTCTCTCTCTCTCTCTCTCTTTCTCTCTCTCTCTCTCTCTCTCTCCCTCCTGTTCTACACTCCCAATAATGGTACTTCTTGCTACACTGCACAAATTGTGACTGGGAACAATAGCAAGTGCATAATGGGGTGTTTCTAACAGTTTCTTTGGCTTTGAACCTAAAAATCACTGAGGCTTTTATGAAGCACTGGTCCAACCAGAACTTAAAACCAGTGATCAGAAATTCCAGAGATTCCAGGACATTTCCAGGCAGAGTGGAAGCTGCCTGGGCACTAACTCGGAAGCCTATAGAGTGCGCAGCAGTGCAACTCAACGTGTGGTCCTTTCACCTGCAGAAGGAGCATCTCCTGGAGGTTTGTCATAAATTCAAAGGCTGAGGCTCCACTCCAAGCCTACTGGATCAGAATCCTTAAAGAAGGGCCCGGGCATATGGGTTTTAAGAAGCAAAGTTTGAGTACAACTGTGTAGAGTTTTAAATCAGCCTCCATGCATTTCTGTGCATTTCCACTTTCATCTGGAATTCAGATAGTGGGCATCTCCTGGACCAGCAGACATCTGAGTGTATATTATTCAGCTGTTCTGAAGCCTCCGTCCGATTAGACCCTGTTGATGGCAGCCCTGATAGCAGCTCCCGCTTTGTGTGCTGAGGAAGTGCCAGGCAATTGCCTTTTCTTAGATAATTCCAAGATTAACGGGCTCACATTGCTCAGATTAACACTGTTTCCCACCCTGCAGCCAGCAAGAGAGGGAACACACTGTCCTCTCTGTGGGCCAAGGGGCTCACTTCCCAGCCATCATTTTGGGCAAGAGAGATGCTGATCAACATAAGTCACTGCCTGTTCCCAGATTGTCAGCATTACCCAACCAGTGAGACATTCCATCCTGGTGCTCAAGCAATGCTCTGCTGGTCTGCCTGGCTCGTGCCGTATGTGGGCAATGGCATCATCAATTGCAAAGAGCATTCTGTTCTAAAAGGAGCAGACACACAGGGAAAATCCTCCCCACCTGATTCTGGGAGGAAATGTCAGTACAGTAAAATGGTCATTTACGGAGCGCAAGGGTGGAATGTGCAAGGAACTTCCTACACACCCTACAGGAAGCCAGGCAGACTCCGAAGCTCTTAGCGTGTCTTCCATTGGAGATCACCATGCACATGAGCATCGGACTCCTAGGGTGGAGGGTAGTGCTGGGGAGTACTTCTATAATTTCTTTTTTGCATTTCACTTTTCTACTTTCTGAATTTCTGTTTTGTATAATTTGGAGATAGTATCAGTGTGTATAAGTCACAGGAAGACTACAGAAGAAAACGGGTAAGAATATAATGAGGTAATATCTGTCCTCAGTAGCAAAAATTCCTCCCACAGTAGCAATGGATGCCACTCCCGAATCTGCCAAAGACAGTGACAACAATACAGGTAATCATAGGCTCTGCCTGTCTTAAAGAAAAAAGAAAAACCTAAAGATGTTTTTACATAATAGCTCTTTGAAAAAGAATGCTGCTCATTTTAAAGCCTGTGGTCAAAAGATAAAATAGAATCCAAATGTTCAACTATGCAAACGTGACCCTCCTAAAATACCCAATTCTGTCCAGTTTTGTTAAAATGGCTTAATTCTGTCCAACCCCATCAGATGAGACTCAAAATGGATGTACTAGAAACAATAGCAAAAACGTTTTGCTGCAAAAGTAGCAATGGCAAAAGTCTGGTTTCCTCTCCAACCCCTCAAAAACATTATCCAGGCTGCCCATTATAACACCTGCTGCTCACAATGAAAACCCAAGCCAAGCAACTCATGCCCTTCCATCCAAATATCCAATCTACCCGCAGAGAATTCAAGCTGTCCAGCCACACACCAGCTGCTTGCTTAGTCACTGCAGAATGCTCAACCTTCACTCACATCTCTCCGAATGTTTGTTCTCTTGATCTTCCTCCTCTGTCTCTTCCACAGAGCAGGAGTCACTAACATAGTTTCAGAATCTCCAATGAACCCCTGACCCAAGACTTGGGGCTCTTCCAGCAAGGATCATAGAATTTTAGTCTTCTCCTTTGTCTTCCTCTTCCACCTCAGCTTTGACACAAAACCAAACGTTGCAGAAAGAGAAGGGAGAACCAGCAGGTTCCACTCGGTGCTTAGGAACAGCCGTGATTCTTTCACTGGACAGTTCATGGAATGGGATGAGCTGAGACCCAATTTCATTAATCTACTTTCATTTCATTTTCCAATTACAAGATGAAGAGATGGCTCTCATGATCTCAAAAAAAGCCCTATTAATCTTTGTTTTTTGTTTTTTGCCATTTTGCTTTCTTAAATGCTTGATTCACAAAGAGCGTTTTCTTTCTTACCTTCACTTGAGTAATGACTTGCCTTATCTTGTAGAGGCATTTTTAAAACAACACATGTAAACCTTAAAAAAACAAATTGTATTTTCTCACGAGTGTACATTTTTATTTCAAAGGCTCTTTGACATTATTGCTGATTGATTATTTGGCAGTGATTCTTAATATTTTTAACTTTAAAAGCATGCTACATGGGCAATGACATCTACTAGTCTAGCAAACCCACATGTTCACAGTGTCCTCAGGCTTAATCTTTATGATATAATGAGTGATTCTGCAATATAAATAATTACTTCCAGTTGATCACATTTGCAAGCTATGGTGGCCTTCTGATAGTTCCCATAACATGTGATGGGACTTCCCAGTCTGTGTCTCCATGTGGGACAGCTCAGCCAGTGGGAATGGAAATCCAGCCCTAGCTTTGTTGGCCAAGCTAGATAGCCCAGTGGAAGGACATGCATTTAATTCAGCTCTTGAGAGAGGGGTACCTTTCTGCAGTTCACGCAGATTCTGAATGTGCTGGCTGAGGCCCTGGGCCCCGAAATAACCTTATTCTAGCCTTTAGCAAGTATGGCTCCTTCCCAGCTTTCAGATCTCACTGTTCACGGAACCCTCCCTAACCATTTTATTTAAATCAACTTTCCTCCACCCCTATATGCACTCTTCTCATTATACTCTCTCCCAGCCCACTATTTCATTCTTAGCAGCAAAACAAAGCAGTGATCAAATCTGCAGCAGATTTTATTACTGACTTCAATATTTTGCCCTTTCTGGTATCCACACTCTTTGCCATGTAACTGTCCAGTCTCTTTCCACTTGGCTCTTGTAACTTGCTTTGGTCAATAGAATCAGACAAAAGTATAATCACAAATGTACATTTCAAGCCTCTGTCTGTATCAGTTTAATAAAATCCCATCAGTCAAAGCAAGTCACACAGCCAATTCTCTAGTCAAGAAGAGTGGAAATGGAAGGAAATGCAAAATTACTTGGCAAAGGACATAGGTACAGGTAGAGGCAAACAATTGATGCTGACCATTCAAATACACTGCATTGGCAGAATTCTACCAACCATCAGTGACCTCCTGGAACACTGTGTCAAGAAGGATTCTGAAGCTTCGACTGTGCTCATTGTAAAGGGGGCCATAATTAATCTGCCACACCTCTCTGCATGTGGTATATCTGATGACCTAACAGAAAGCTATAGAGAAATACAGAATCAGGTCAGGGCAATCAACAGAGTAAATATTTGTCATCAGTCCCAGAGCTTAGGAAATATCACTGGTCCATAGCTTTGTCGTAGAGTTGGTGTCCTATGGCTCTTATTTGTTTTCCTTTTTACTTTTCTAAAATCTGTGCTTTGGAGACCACTGGCTATGTTTCCTGTAGCCAGATGCTTGTGTTTTCCTTGTCTAAGAATGGAGAATACTGAAGAGGACAGAAAGGTGGCAATCAGTGTGGGGGAACTAAATGCAAATGTTGGGCTAAAAAGAGCTTAATTTTTTGCAAGGCTAACTCTGCAATTGGCTTCCAAAAGTCCATTGTTTTCTGCTATAATTTGGGTTCATCAAAGGATTTCTCCTACATGGGCTTCTTATTAAGGTTTGCTGATAATTTGCTTAAAAGCCTAAGAAAATGACTGGCATAGAAGTGTTGGCTTATACCTATTTTCCTATTGCACCACCATTGGAACACCCACATGAAATCTAGTGTTTACTTGCAAAATTCATTTAAACCTTTAAGTGCCATCAGATTGTTTTTTATTTAATGTCTGTCTCTAATGGGAAATCTGAATAATTGGGGAATGCTGCGCTTCTGGTCTGGAGGAGCTACTGACTCCTTACTCATTGTGGTGGTTTTTGCACATGCTGATTATAGCAGCATTTTCACATTTTTGTTTTCTGAGAAAGTTAGACAATGCACTTGTGATGTAGTTGCTATTACAGAGGAAAGGAGCAGAAGGAGAATATTAAATCAAGAAGGACTCTGTAACAGAAAGTTTATAAAGCACTGACATTGTAAAAGATGACATCATCTGCTTTGCCCTCCAAACTTCCTTTTCCTCCTGTATTCCTCATTTCAGTGGCCACTCTCTGCTTAGTTTTCCTAGACAGAACCCAAGAGTCATTCTGAGTGTTGCTTCTTCTACAAACCTCAGTTCTAATTAGCCACCAAGTCAAGCCTATTCCATTTTCTAAGGAGGTCTTATCTTTGTTACAACCTTCTCTCTCCATTCCCACCCTCCTAGTTGAAGCCACACCCCCTTTCACTCCTGTTATTGCCTAGCCTCCCATTTAGCCTCCCAGTTTCCAAGCAGGACTGACCCTAATCCATTTTCCAAACAGCTAAAGTGATTTTTCTTAAGAATATTTCTGCAAGACATTTTTGTGAATGTTTAAACCCTACCACCATTCTTAGGATGAAGACTGAATTCTATAACTTGGCTCCCCGGATTACTTCCCTGCCTCTTTCCTGGCCACATTCTGCTTCACAATTCAAAACTCTTTTAGTTCTCTCACCCATCATGCTCTTTCCAGGATTTTATTCATATCATTTCCTCTCCTTCTTTGTCTCCCTTCTTAAGCACCCATCACCTAATTCTCACAGGTCATGGCACAGGCTTCACTTTATCCCAGAAGTTTCCCCTGATGCCCTAAGATGGGTTGGGTGACTTCTTGCAGCTTCCTCTGGGGAACTCTTACCACACTGGATTGGTAATGCCAGTCTATCTGATGCGTGCACCCCACCAGGCAGCAAATGCCAGAATGGCAGAGTCCTTGCCTAGCTTGTTTACGATCGTATGTACCCCTCATGTACCAAAGTGTATGGCACATATTAGACATTCAATAAATGTACGCTGAATTGAATAAACACGGAAGACTGGAGGGCCATATCAACTTACCTCATGTCCTAAGAACATGTCCATAAACTGATTGTCTGCTCAACAGAGTGATGGAGCACAGACTCTGGTACTAGAATTCCTGGACTTGAACCCCATTTGCATCACTCAGTACTGTGTAACCTTGGGCAAGTCACTCAGTGATCCTAAACCTCAGGTTGCTCCTCTTAAAATGAGAATAATAATACATAACAGGGTTGTTATACATTAAGCCTCCATATAAGGGCACCCAGGACAGTTTCTAGTTTAATTGGGGCTAAATAAATAATAGTCTCATTATCATGAGATGTAGGATGGCCAGTGAAATTAAATACAATTAATCTCATAGTGTAAAAAGTATTGGAATTGAAAAGAGAGAAGGAAAGAAACTCAGGAAGCTACATGGAATAGGAGGAGACAGGAGTGACAGCATTGATGTAGTTCTTATTCTTGCACTAAGCTTTGACATGCAACTAATATTCCACTGAGTTTATTCAGACATGTATAGCTATCTCTGGAGGGCCTACATACTTCAGTTTGCACTCTTTTTGGCTGGTGACAAAAGTGCCACTCACATGGCTTAAGCACTAACGTGTGTTTACTACTTCATGTACTATAGTACATAGATAACACTGGCTTCAAACAAAGCTTAAACCTGTGGTTCTAAAATGCCACCAAGAGCCCAGTTAATTTAAAATCTAACTTCAAAATTGACTGCCAGAGGCTCTCCAGGACACTTCCATCTGCCTTCATGTTCAGCAGGAAAGAGGAAGTCTTTACTGGCATTCAAGCCAAAGTCCTCACACACTCGCTGACAGTTCCAGGAGAAGGCTCATGACTCAGACTGTCCCAGTGAAGATTGACCCTGGGACATTTGAATGTCTTGTAATCCATTCGTTGTGATCAGGGACACAGGGCATACTGATTTGTTCAAACTAACCTAGCTAGACTCACCACTGAAAGTGGAAATAAGGGACAAGAGATTTTCAAAAAACTTAAGAAAAGGGATTACCATTAAAGAGAGGGAATGCCTGGAGGCAACTGCTGGTGCTTGAAGGATCGGGAAGCGTCCTTGGAAAAGACCCATTTTCAAGGAAGAGAGAAACCAGGCTTCAGAGCTTCATCCAAGGACCACATCTAGTGGAAGAAGAGGATGGAGGGTAAAGAGGGTTTCATCTTATAGAAACATTAGAGGCTGATCCTTAAATCATATAAAGAAAAAACCAAGGTCATCTAAAAGGTCATCCAAGTTACCCTAAAAAGATCAGTGTAGGACTCACATTCAAAAATTCTGACTCCAAATACATGTGGCTATGTAGTCACATCAAATTAGGCCCCAGTTGAAATAAACAAATTTCACCACCACTATAAGAATTTTAAAACAATAGACCTCAAAGTAAATTGATATATTTATCTAAACAATTTAGATACAACAGGTACACTTATATTTAGTGTCTTCCAATCGATTATATTCATGGGATCAAACACAATAGTGAGGTCTCATGAATCTGTAAGCCTAAAAACTGTTTTTTTTATTTTAATGTGTAACTATATTTTTATAGCATATGAACTTATATTTATTTTTAGACACTCTGCACTGAGCTGCTTGCATCCTGCCAATGTTTGCTGTGCTAACTTTGCATCTAAAGGTTATTCCACACACTGAGATATGAAAAAAAAAATACTCGCATTTTGACCTCGAAGAAACTGTACTTGAATTCTGCCATATGTTCTAATGGTGTTAAATGTCAAAACTACTAGAAATATGAGTATCAGGAAATTCACTGCAACTGCTGCCCTAGATTGCTCGTGACACTAAAGGATGTGAAGATGTCATGGCACTTCATTTCAGGTCTGGGGTTCTGGTGTCAGTCTGTCAGATTGCAAAGGGGCAAACAGGAAGGTAGGAAAATAAGTCAGTGATTGTTTAGCAGAGCCTACAATTCACCTAGTCCTAGTTATGAACAAAAGAAGCAGCCCCGGCTGAATAAAGAACTGAGCAAACACATGGGTTATAAAATTGTTCTTGGTTGAGTATACCAAGCACTTTTGTGTATTCCATCTCATGTAATGCTCACTGTCAACCCTGGAGAGTGGGGATATTACGGCACTTCTGCAAATGAGGAATCTGGCAACTGACCAGATCAAATCGCTGGCTGTAAGGTAACTGGAGCCATTCTCAAACTGGTGGCACAAATAGAGGCTTAATGGCTTATTTCTGAATGAACTTTGAATTCCAGCCCAAGGGTCAGCAATGAGACTTCCCCTGTCTCTCTCTGGTGGAAGAAGGATCCTCTCGTCATCTCTGGATTTCTCCAATGCTTCAAGCTTAGGTAAAATCCTATTACACTGGTGTTTTTGTAATGCAATAAATTGTTTATAAGTCATGAGAGAGTTAAACCCACTCTCAGTTTGCCTTATTTATACTTTGGGAGAGCAATGGCCAGTTGGTGAACACTCACACCTAGAGCCATGCATTTCAGTCAACGCTTCACACCCATGCCAACACACACACAAAAGAATGAACTTTTAAATTCCTTCTTTGTTTAGAAATCATACTGTTTCTACTTAAGAGTAGGAGATGCTTGTATTTCCGTGTCTCCAAAGAGAAAAGAATAGAGTGCTATTTATTTCTTATGCTACCAATAAGAGTCATTTGTATGTTGTAATTAAAATAAATGATTAATTTTAATATAATATGATAAATACCATTATAGCATAACCATATTTTGCACCTGCATGGCCAGTATATGACCATAGGTTCTGTGCATGGATTTGTTGGTTTGTTTTCCTGTTTACAATCACAATGTTACCAGACCATCATCGAGATTGGGGTCTGCAAACTGTGCCCCACAGGCCAGATCCAGCCTGCTGTCTGTTTTTATAGTTTCATTTGAACACAGCTACACCCATGGAGGCTTTCACGCCACAGTGGCAGAGTTGGGTACTTATGACAACAACTTTGTGATCTACAGAGCTGAAATATTTTTTTATCTGGCCCTTTACAGAAAAAGTTGCCAGCCTCTGACCTAGATTATATGACAGTGTTTAGTTACTTTTTTATCGTGACCTGCATGGCTGGCAATAATTAGGTTGTCATATCATAATATAAAAATGACAAAAATCATCCTACATTCATTACTTTGCTACTTTTGAAATAATCTCTTAGAGAGAACACTCTATTTCCCTTTACTCAGCCCTCCTGGTGACTCAATTTAATTTAACTGACATTTATGCTGCACCTACTATGTTCCACATGCAAACATTCTTACCCTCAGATCTTACACTGCTTGGGAAGAACAACCAAGTGACATGCATGGCTGGGTGAGAGAACACGATGAAAACTCTGCAATGCTCTTTGAAGAACCAGGCCTATAAGATGAATTGATAAATAAATTTTTCTCTCTTTTTCTATACAGATTGATTAGGACCAAAAATTCAGAGCATGATTTGACATCAAATGATAAGCAATATACTCTTCCAATGTCACTGCTACATTCTCTTACTGTGCCAACAGTGCATTGCTACCTTGTGACAGTACCGAATAATTTTCACTCCCCTTTCACAGAGACTCCAATTATAATCCAATTCCTTTCAGATTAAGTACACTTTGATAGCAATTCCCTTATACCAAAAAATATAGCCCAAGATAATGGGCTGTGAGTATAGTTTCAATGCTAATAAGAGGCAGTTTAACAGCCTCGAGAAGTTCATTCTGACTACATTTTTATTGCAGTGATAAACAGCATATAATGCCCCTCAATTATAGCTTTAATGTAAAAAATGAAGTTATAAGACAATTTATCCCAACTAAATTGTAATTTCATTTCTAAGATGTTGCCCTTTTAATAAATAAAAATTCCACTTACCCATTCCGTTGTTCTCACGTTGGGTTTTGACAGTGAGATCAATTACAGGAAAAAAAAAAAGAATTACAGATGAAATCAATGCTACCACTATAAGTAAATTAGTGAGAGTTTGTTCAAGCCACACAGCTTGCAACACTTCTCTCCCCTTTTCTCTCAGGGAGCATTAGAAAATAAAATGTTATTGATGATTGCAGCCTTAAATGGAATCGTGGATTCTAGCAATGAACCAAAGGACCATATTCGAAAAGACCTTGAATCTTATGCTGAAGTTTGCTTCTTGGACTCTACTGGGGTATTTGTCCATTCGGAAAAGCACACCTCTCACAGACACACAGCTCTATGGCCTTTCACTGACAGACCGCTGAGACCATCAACCAGATCACACGTCAGACTATAGGCAGCACTCCAAAACCAGTGTCCTCTCCTCAGGGATAATCACTATGTCGACTGCTGACCATTTCAATGAACTTTGTACTCTATATTTTTTTAAAAATCAAACTTTTGTGACTGGCTTTATTCACTCAGTGTTACGTGTGCAATAGCCATCCACATTGTTGTTGTGTGTGTTTCATTCTATAGGGTGTGTCTCCATATTGTTTCTGTGGGTGAACATTTTTTCTACAATTGTAATAGTTATGGACTTATTTATTTTGGGTCAGGCAAAAAAATACAAGAACACTAAACCCATGATTTCAAGGAAGCTTGGAAAAAAAGCTAACTTCAAGGAGATAGATGCATTCCTGTACACCAAATGTTCATAGCAACTTTATTGGTAAGAGCAAAGTACCGAAAACAACTTGTCTCACTCAGCTTCAGTTAATCACCTACATGACTTCTTCTACATCAAAGATGCCACCACAAATACCATCACCTATGTTAGGCCTCAACATATGAATTTTTGGAAGACATAAACATTCCAAACACAACACTAATGCCCTTAGGGGAGCAAATGGTTGGACAGCCTTTGGCATATCAATACAATGGAATACTATTCAGTGATAAAAAGTAATAAGTGATTGGTACATGCAACAACCTGGATGGACTTTAAGGGCATTGTGCTTAGCAAGAAATGTTGATCATGAAAGGCTGTGTATTGTATGAATCCATTTAAATAGCATTCTTGAAATGACAAAACTATACAGATGAACAGATCAGCGGATGTCAGGGAACAGGGATGAGGGGTGGTGAGGTGGTGGTTGTTACAAGTACAAAGAAGTAACCACTGTTCATTTAAGCTTCAAATTTAACTTCGAATTTATTTTAGCTGGAATCTGTATCCCAAAATTCTAATCCTCGTACAAATCTGAGGAATTGCTTTTCTAAACACAGCTCTTAATTTTTCTCAATCACCAGCATCCTTTCCACAGTGCCCTTCGGAACAAATCATGATCTCCAACATCCTCAATCTTCCTTACGTATCTTGTTTTTCTAACTATAACCAGGTGCTCTCCTAGGGACACCATTTTCCCTACACCCTTTTCTTTCTCACCCTTTTATACCACAAGGTTGGCTGTGAAGTTGGCAATTTCTTTAATCCTTTTACTACTTCCCAACACTCTCCAGCCCTGAGTCCCTTGTCGTCATGTTACACTGCAGATTGTCCCTTTTTTCTCCAGGTGACTGTGGGCTAACAGGTCATCCCCTTGCAATTTTTTGGATGTTTTAATTCCTGACACAGTGTCATTAACTGAAAAACTACTTTCATCATAATTCATACTAATTTCAATATCCAAGCAGGTGATAATTCCAAAATCCTGTTTTTGTTTGTTTTTAATTTCCTTTAAGTTCCTTGAACTTTTCGTTGCATTATTTCAGCCAGCCCCTCCCTTAGTCATGTCAGGCATGAATGACTTAGACCTTGTAGTTATTAAAATTTGTAACCACTTCTTAATTCACCCCTCTCTGTTCATCGTCTTCAATTTTTTCCAGCTTACACCTCCTAATACTTCAACTTAGCACAGGCATCTACAATCCATTGATCCTACCTTTGAATCTGCCTCTTAGCTCTTTATAACCTCACTTCACTTCTTATCCAGGTAAAATTCTGCAGCAAATTAGCAGAATCATTTCTTTGCATATGCCCTCAACTCCTTTGTCCCCCCATCATTTCTCTCTCTCTCCCTCCCTCCCTCTTGTCTACTCACTTGAAAACTGCAACTCTAGTCAAATCCAACTCTCCTCTTATCCTCTTATCCTCACCTGCACCCGTGAAACTAAATGAAGCTGGAAATAAACACAGGACTGCTGACTTGCCTCACTTTAAATACATGCTCACTCTCCACAAGAGAGCCCTTAATGTGGCTGGACAATCATACTGCATTTCCTCAGTCTTTCACTCTCCTGCTTTTCTAGGTGACTGTTTCGTGTTTTCACCCTCTCCTTAAATAACTAACAGTGCCTTACTCTCATCTTACAGAGAAAACAGAGGTAATCAGATGAGATGCTCCACAAGTTCTCATACCCATACCCGCCACCTACCTGGATCTGCATCTCGTAACCCTGCCACATTCCCTGCTACTGATGAGCATCACCTTGGCCAGGAAAGGCTAATCCCTTACCTTGACCACTTGATCCAATTCACTTTTGTCTATTCAAGAAAATTGCTCTAGAAATCTCCTATCTCTTCCCTATAACAACAACTCTTGTCTACAAAAACTTTATCATCAGCATATAAATATCTAAAGAAGAAAACCATCTCTTAAGACACCTCCCACTCCAGCCAGTATCTTATCGCTCCCCTCCTGCCTACCACAAAACAAGGATCTACACTCATTATCCCTGACTCCTCTCTTCACATTCTCTTTGAACCCCTCTAGCTACGTTTCATTCTCACCACATGACGGAAACAAAGCTCTTGTCAAGGTCATCAGTGACCTCCATGTTCTAAATCTCAGTCCTTGTTTTATTGGACCACCAACATTTGGTACCTTTGACCTTTCCCTTCTTGAATCATTTCTTTTTCTTAGCTTCTACCTGGTTTTAAATCTACTTCACTAGCCACTTATTCTCAACATACTTTGGTGGACCATTCTTGTCTATTCAACTCTGGAATGTTGGAGTGCCTCGAAGTTCAGCCTTCGACGCTCTTCTCTGATTGCCTCAGGGATCTCATCTAATAGGATCTGATAACTAACAAATTTCTATCTTCAGCCAGGTCTCTCTGGGGCCTTCTCAGATTTCCCCTTAAATACCTAATAACCATGTCAAATTTAACACATCAAAAATTTAGCTCCTGATCAGACCACCTGTGCCTCCTACACTCTTCTGTTTGCTAAAGTACAAAATCTGAGGGTCCTACTTGGTTCTTCTTCTTTCCACCATACCTTTCTGATCAATCAGCAGATCTCGTTGACTCTTTCTTCAGAATATATGTGTAACCCAATCATTTTCTATCATTTTTACCACTAGCAATCTCACCTTGATTATTACAATGGTCTAATGAGTTCACTTGTGTTCACTCCTGTTCTCTACTTTCTATTCTCAATCAAGTAACTGGAATGATACCATTAAAAAGCAGGCCTGTGCATGTCTGATTTTTTTCTCAAATGCTTAGCTGTTACCACTGAATAAGAGCATTTTCTTGTTTGTAAACCATCTATCATACAATATCTTCTTTGTGGAATCTTAGCTTGTCTCAGCTCTTGTCATGAATGTGCACTTAAATACTCACAATAAAAAGGCTTTTCAAATTCTTTCAGAATTTGAGTCTGACAGATATATAATCACCAAATAAAGGTAATAGAATAATACAAACATATTTTGGGTAAATCTTTTTCCTACACATTTTCTTAGATTTACTTTAGTATGGCGTTTTATAAGAATTGTTTTTTTTTTTCATATTTCCCAGTTTACTAGTGGACTAAAACAATCCTTTGAAGACTAGAGGAAATGGTGTCCCTTGTGGTAACACTCCAGATTATTTTCAAACACAACCTTTATAAAACAATTTTAATCTAATCAAAATGTAGTTATAGCCTGGAATTAAAATATGCGAGAAGCGGGTTTCTTAATGGTTTATTTCAATGGGATGTGAAGTTAGAATTGTTAAGAAATGCAGAATGCTAATTAACTGGAGTTAGAAGGCTGGGGATGAAATTAAATATCCTGATGTGAACTCTGATCAACCATCCTTACTAAGTTGACCAGATGATACAAAGCTGTGAGGTCATGACCATTCAGACTCTTCGGGGTTGTTCCACTTAGTTATTCCACCAACCAGCAGGGGGAGACACAGAATGCTCCTCTTACCCCAGGTACAATTCCTTGTACCCTGGGACCTCATCAGTCTTTTCTTTGTCCATAACAGGTAAAACAAGTTGATCCAGTCTGACAAAACTCACCCCTCAGTGTTTTTGGTTTCTTGAATTACAGTTGATTTTGCATTCAAATGACTCACTAGAAGGAGGGACTTGTGTGCAATTGTTGGTTTTGCAAATACTAGATTATATCAGGGTATTTTTTTAATATAAGTAAATTTTGACTATTGCTCTAAAAAGTTGATGAATCTAATGAAATTCAGCCACTTAAAAAAGTTAAACCTCACTCTGTCTGAATCATCACCTTCAATAACCTCAGGCCAAGAGTCAACTTTATAGAAGCTCACAAGAACAACTCAAATAGACCTGGTGACAAACTATATTGAAGTTTTAAAATGTCTTGGCAGGTCGGAAGTTCTGTGCTTTGTGTTTTATCTCCCAAGAACCAGGTAATTTTGCCTTTATCTATCAGTTCAGTTCCACATGCATAGGATGTAGGAAGACCAAACGAAGGAGATATATGCCAGCTCCCAAGTTAGGTGATAGAGATAAATACAGGTCATGACACTTGCCCATGGGATAGATAGACATTTAACAAATAATTTCTGGACTGTATGATCCATGTAACACATGAAATGTGAATGAGGCGCTGAAGTAGCTTAAAGGAAGGAATAATTACTTTTATCTGCAGTAAGGCACTAGGACAGGCTTCATAAAGAGAAATAATGCCTAAGCATGGTTTTAAGGAATAGCCAAGGGGAGAGAATGTGTTTTGGTTAAAAAATGAAGGCAAAAAGGAACAGAATGTAAAAAGGCATAAAATAGAACAATCCGGGCAATTCTTCTTTGTTTGTGTTACTGGATGATAGCGTGAAAGGGGGACCACACAAGACAAAGCTGAGGAGACAGGTATAGGGCAGACAGTGGAGAAGCCTGAACTAGGACACGGGAACAGACCACAGAGTGAACAAGGAGGACAGGGCTCTCAGCTGACCAAGCGACTGTTCAAAATTAGATGATTATTGGAGCTCTACAAACCTGCTGACAAATGTAAAGAGACTGAAAGAATATGGAAATATAGGTGAAAACAGCATCCTAAAGGATAACAATCCATGCTTCATTCTTTTAGGAGGCTCCATCTTTATTATATTAACAGAATAATAGTAGATATGAATTACTAAGTGGCAAAGGTTCTCAAAAATTGAATATCATATTCAAAGGTAATTTTAACTTCAAGCTTATTTTGATAAACAACAATTCTTTTTCTTTTTCAGGTTTTAATTTTGAAGATTAAATATTGGTTCATGGAAAGGCCTCAAAAGAGTTACTTGACAGACATATCTCTGAGTTCTTTAGATAATAAATGCAAAACAACTTCAATTAAATACCTATTTTATTTTTCCCATTTTGATTTCCTGGATTAATAATTTATCTAATCTACTAATTTATAGAACAGTGGGTAGGGATGATGACTTTGGAAAGCTGCATTGCTACTTGTGTTATATAAAAAGTATGTTGGGTTGTTGCTTTTTAATAAGTCATTTGAAAACATAAAGATTGGATGTGCCAAAATTCCCACCCAAATCTCACTTAACACTATTTCCTAAAAGGAAAATGAAACCCTTAATGTTTATACAAAACCTAATTACAAGTTTGCAGCATTTAGATGGTTGAAAATGCATGCTCTTGACTGGGAAGTAGAAGGACAAGCAGCTCTCCTATTTCAAGCAAATAAAGCAAAGGTGAACAACTTCTGGATCACAGTCAGAATAAAAATATGCTTATAGATACTTTTGAGAGATCTTAGGTTTTGTCAATAGAAAAGAAACAAAGAAATACAAATAGGGGTACAAGAAAGAGGAGGAAGAAAAGAGGGAAAACACAAGAAAAATTGTAGACCTTTGACATATCTAGGAAAAGCCATTTACTGAATGTAGCATGGGGCAGTGAGAAAAGCTGGACTGTATAAAGTGCTAGGCTTGGGTTCAAATTTTGGCTCCTCTATATTCTGAAACATGACCCTGAGAGAGTCACTTAATCTCTCTGGATTGTTTCTTTATTGCTGCATTTATGGGACCCCCATTCACATAGGCTTGTTGAGATGCTTACATGAGATAATGCACTTAAAGTCAAAGTACAATGGCTGCACAAAGATGACGGTCAATAGATGTTAGCTCTATAACTGTCACCAATCTCATCACAAAACTCTAAATGTTACCCAACTGAGAAGAACACGAACTCATAACCTTTCTCCTCAGATTCCTTGGTTCTTAAACTAAAGATCCACCCTCCAAAATTGGTTAACCATAACATCATCATGGTTAAACCGGCAGGGAATAATCCCTACTAGAGCTTGATGTAGAGAAGAAAAATAAATTAATGATTATAAGGACACAAGAAATGTCACACAATAAGAAGCACAAGGCATGATGGGGTCAAGTAATAGGAAGACATTTATCTGTCTGGTCAGTCAAAGGAGGTATCCAGGAAAAACTAATCTGAGGCTAAGCAATAAAGACAAAGAAGGAGTCATATGGGAAAACTGGGGAGAGAATGCTCGGGCAGAGGGAAAAGGGAAGAGGGGATGATGAACCTGAGGGACTACAAGGAGTGCCAGTGGCTGGAGCATGGAGATCAGGTGTCTTCAGCCTTTTGCATCTACAGAAAGTCAGCATCAAGACACTCAATCCTTTCCCTTCACTTGATTCTTTTTTATCTGTTTATCATATAACTTTCAAAAAAACAGTACCAATAAAACTACCCATCCCTCGTGAGTGGAGGAATCTTAACACCAGGTTACCTTTACTAATTCCTACTTGGAAAAAATGTATAAGTTATTAAATGAGATAATTCTAGACTGCACACCATTCTTCTTCACTCAGGGACCAGACACTCAAAGGAAACACAGTTAGTGCCAACATGTTCAAATTGTGTGGGTGGGAGTTACATGATTTCCTGACTCAGAACAAAGACAGACCACCTTTCTATGTCTTATACTTTTATCATTTTTTACTAGCTTGCTACAGCTCATCCTGTATATGGCAAAGGAGAAAGAGACCAGCCCCTATTTTTTCTACAGACTATAGCTACTATGGAAATGCAGAATTTGTTCACCCTCCACAGTTGACCATGAAGGAGTCATCATCAACGAAAAGGAAATTCACGCACTCCTCCCACCTTCAAGCAGTTCCTTTAAAGCCTTTTGTTTGTGCCTGCATATTTTCTCACTCCCTCTGAATTTCAGAGTCAAAGTACTTTTGTTACTCTTTAATTTAGCTCCTACTTTCACATCTACTCTGGTTCTTTGTATTTCTTCACCATCCTGATAAACTTCCGTGTGCCCTATCCCCTGTGGCCCAGCTGCTAAACTGGGGCAACTGGCCAAATCCTTACAACAGGATGTGTCTCTCTGTTGGCCATGTCACTCAGTTTAAAAACTGCCAATGCTCTTAATCAATAACTGTTGTCAAAGAAAAACTATGAATCATTTTACTATCCTATTTGATCATCTGATCATCCTCAGATTTCTTGCATTCTGGTCTTCAGGTCTGGCAAATAAGGATTGGGAAGAATGAGACAAATAACCTTTTTAAAAGGAATATGCTAAGCATAGCAGTAAATTTTCAATCATCAGATTATGCAATCCCATAAATCAGGGGTTGGCAAACATTTCTGCAAAGTGTCAGATAATAAATATTTTCAGCTATTGTGGGAAAGGTCATACCTTTATATAGTCTCCATTGCCACTACTCAGTTCTTCCATTACATAAGGAAAGCAGCCATAGACAATAGGTAAATGAATGGATGTCACTGTGCTTCAATAAAACTTTATTTGTAAGAACAATGGGCCAGATTTAGCCCATGGTCTGTAGTTTGCCAATTCCTATTAAAGAAAAAGGTATTGTTATATTAAACACATTTTATTTGAGGTAAAAATGTCTACACCCCAACAGCCCAAAGAGGAAATGACTATTTCTCTTTTATAATGCATCGCTCATGTTGACTTTAGAGAGATCCCCAGGAAACAGTGAAAGCATTCTGCATTAAGGTAAACAATCCACGGAGTGGGTTTTTACATTTGTAATAACATTTGTAAAACAGAACATCAGATAGAACTACTTTTCATAATCAAATGATGAAAACTATAATTCAAGCTTTATTTAGCCCAAATTTTAGGTGTGATGAGTCCCCATTGATATCCACATTGGCACTGAGACCATATGTCACATATCCAATAACTTTGAGGAAACCATTGTGTCTTTTCCTGTAAATCTTGCTAAGCTCACGGACCATTGACCTGCTTTAGGTGGTGTGTGGCATGTCAATTCACCCTCGAATACACACAATAAACCCGTCCATCCTATTTCCTTCTGAGGTTTTATTTATAAAGCAACTCGTGAGCACATACTTACCAATTTCAGACCAAGGTAGCTTGACTGTTTTGATTTTTTCCCTGTCAAGATGCCAAAAGCATTTAGAGCACTTTACCAATGTCCCACTCGCCAAAATTTCCATTTTAACATCGGAGCTGTCGGAACCTAGAGACAAAGCAAAAAGCCCTCTCAGCGAGTCAACTCCTATTGTTCTGTTTTACACGGGTTAAAAAAATAAATAAATAAATGGCGAAACAGATTGTTTTTGAAACTGATAACACAATTTGTTCTCCTGCTTCATATGTTAGATTTCTGCCTGCAGCAAATATTTACAGCAGAGTTTTAACCCTCTCGAAATCAGCTTGGTTATGTAAGGGCTGCAGCTGCCTCTCATATAGCACCCTTGACAATGTGGCTTTAACACAGAACAAGTAGTGACCTCAGCCCCTGTCCTATGTGCATGGTCAATGTTTAGTTACAAGGAAACATGCAGATAGAAAACATAGCCAAAAACTTGTTGTTGTCAATTATTTAGCATTCCCATAAACCATTAGATGGTCAAAAATATCTTTAATTGATTCCATCGCTACCTATGCTACTTATTATTTATTACTATAACAAACTTCTCCATGGGAACAGCTAATTGTACCTCCCTGGTGGCCACTTCAAGTGGAATAAGCCCTGCACAGTGCAGCCTAAGATACGCTGAAAGGTCTTCAGCTTTGGGGATTTGATTAAAACTGTATTACATGAACACATCAGCAACCATTGCCAAAACAAAACACTAATTTAAAAAATCCTTCTGCTTTACTGCTTAACACAATTGAAAGAAGCTTTGTGTGCCTGTGTGTGTGTGTGTGTCACACGGGGAGTGGTAGTAAGAGGAGGGGGTCGCATATGTTGTCTCCTTCACAGATAATCATGTTTAATGGAAATCATGTGGCACTCTGTGGCGTAGGGAGGCAAAAGGGCAATCCTGACAGCTGCATTATGGGTACAAGCAAAATCTCTGACCTGGTGATAGGACTGACCTACTGTACCAGAAATCGAATTGAACCAGGAGTAAATATCTCGCCCAGCTTCCCCTAAAAACGCATACACACACACACATGCACGAGCATGCCTGCACGCGCACACACACACCTTTAAAAGAAGCATAATTGTTAATCTGCTCTGTAGTGGAAAAGACAGATGTTATGGAAATAGTGAGCCACACTCTGCTAAGAGTGTTCTGTGCAAAGAGATTCCATAGGCAGCACTCTACACGGGAAGATTTAGACAATTAAGCAACCGTTGTGAGGCATGCAGATGAATAACACATGCTAAATTAAATCAATACCAAACACTGTGTTAGAAATAGGTTAATTGTTTATTTTAAACTTCATGGGGAAAAATAAAAAAGAAAGCAACAGTGGAATTTGTCAACTACTCGAAGCAGTATACTGGCCTAGATTCACCACGGCAGCCCTGAGAACAGTGTGGCCCGCGTAGCCCCACCTACGGGTCCTTTTACAACGTGGTTTCTTCTTTTTAACAACAAGTCCAAACTCATTTTGTACAAAGTGATTGGTAAGGGTGGAATTTGGAGAAATTTAAAAGCCAAAGCATTGAAATGTTGCCCAGTACGCAGGCTGAGCCTAAACCCTGAAAGGAAACTTGTGCCTCAGTTTACCACATTATCCATGTAGACTTAGAGATTCCTTCACCATTTCGCATCTAAACTGGTTGATAAGCTAAGAGATGGCAACATCACATGAGTGAATCAAAAGCAACAGTTGTAGAGAGATATCTTCATGTCATTCTGAAGAATTATAAATTTTAATATTGTGATGTACTAGAGGGTCAAGATCTGATGCGTTTCTTTAATGTAATGTTTGTGTGTATGGAATAAACGAATGCAAGCTCTGATGTCAAAACAACAGCGAGAGCAACAATGGGAAATCATGGAGGTTTGTATATCTATTCAATAACCCCAAATGCTAGTTTTTGCATTTGGAAAAACCAGAACAAAGAGTCGTCTTTACTGAATGCCTGATGACTGCTACCATGACAGATACTTGTCTATAAATGATTGCACTTAATCCTCTTTGCAGGTCTATGACGGAAGAATTATTAGTCCCGTTTTACAGGTGAGTAAACCAAGGCTCTCAAAAGTGCTGACCAGTAATGGGCCCTGACACTTAGGTCTGGCTGACTTTAAAGTCCAAGATTTTTCCATTACTATAGCAACCTGCTGAAAACAGTCTTCAAGCACATCTGAGGATGCAGCTCTGAACCTGTATTATGATCATCCACATGCTGCATGCCCTTGTGTTAGCTATAACAAGACAGTCTGCTCCAAATGAATCCCAAGGTAAGTGAATATATGTGTCTTACATACCTGTCTCATCACCTTATTACCAGGATATTTGATAAAATTGAAATAATGGTACTAGAGTCATTAAGCATTTATGTATTAATTTTTATTCCTTTCTATATATTTTACATGGATATTCCTCTTACTCACAAATTCATTAAAATTGATTCTTAAAGTGTATGTTCTCTTATCTTATATCATAGTTGGTTAATTAAAAATTGGTTAAAGAAGGAAATGGCAAATAAAATATATACATTCGAGTCATTCCATTTACCATCACCAGTATTTGGATATAAAATTAAAAAATATTTTCTTTGAATATTGGCTATATTCATAATCCACTATTATCTGCAATTTCAAGTTTTGGTTTCCTTAAAATGAAGGAAGAACTTAAAGATATTGTCAAAGCAGTCAGAATGGGGAATCTTTCTAGATAACCTATTTTTCCCCCAAGTTTTTCCACTTGCCTCTCTCAGGCCTAATTCCACATTATTATTTTTAGCAACTGAACATTATTCAACTAAAGCATACAACTTTGTTTTCATAGAAATTATTCTATTTCTTTTTCTGCTAATATTTTAAAGTTTATAGAATATTTCATTAAAATTTGCATTATAAGTACTATAACCCAATTGGCATAAACTAACATGGCATCAAATACAACTACCTCCTGGCAAACATTCCATTCAATTGGTGGGAACATGAACTCACAGGCTCATGAGAACACCACTCATTGTTTCTTCCAGACGGAATGGACACCATCCATTAATGCATCACACCAGTTAAGGAGTAGTTAGTATCAACTGCAAAATAACCACACATAAAATAGGGCTATTTGGATGAAAGGCATAAGCACTCTCGGGCACCTGAGGTGGCCTGCTAGTCAGAGCTGGGCCTTGAGGACCCTGGCAGTAAAGTGAAAAGGGAAACATGTTACTGTTAGTTCTACTCCATTGACCCATGATGAGAAGAACCATCTGCATGCTCAGTTTCACCTGGCTCTGGGCCATTGAGAACTGAGTTTGAAGATCCATTATGTGTGCCCTCACCCCCAGCAAATGGTGTAGAGAGAGAAGGCCTTGTGCAGTTATTATTATATTACCTTTCAGATTTCTTATTAGTGTCATAAATCGTGGTATTAGTCTGTGGTTCCCATGTTAGTTTTCCAGACACCAGGGTATCTTTGTGGCCATTATTTATCATATGTCTCCTTTGTTCTTGATGAGCAGGGAAGTGGAGAGCACTGGTTTTTCTTATCATCATGCTGTGATGTCCTGACTACTTTTTATCTTCTCCCTCCTCCATCAGTGGTTCTTTTGGGATAACACTCAAGTAGGGCAGGGTACTTGAAACAGGTATGAAAAATGTACATTTTTGTCTGCAGAGATCAACTTTTCTTAGAACTCAGAAAGGTATTGATGACAGGGATCCCTGAAAAATGAATATTTTCTATAACAGTAGACAATATATTTGACCTGGATTTTGGCAAAAAAAAATCAGAAGTAGCACAAAAATAAATGGCACTTCTGTTCTTTAAAAAGACTAGGAATTCCATGAATTGTTATAAAACCTAAATATAAAATTTCATACATAGGAAATGTCAGATTGGATCTTTTTTATTCCTTCATGAGTTTCATCTTCTCATAGTTTATACATATTTCTTTGTCTATTTAAAAGTGAAGATATGAATTTTTGGAACTGTTGAAATTTAGAGCTAGAGAGAAATTCAAAAGCTATCTCATCCCACCCTGTACCTGACCAATGAGAAAAAACCCTGCAGTCATAGAAGGGGAGTGAGCCAGGATAAGAATAAAGAAACCTTCCAAACCCTGCAAGCCCCCTTGTTAATATAGTCTCTAGGCACCATGTTTTGGGGGGCCCAAAGATTATATTTTAAATGAATAGAATGGGAAACAGATTCCTCCTGAGTATTACAAGAAATGTCTGACAAGTAGATCTTGTTTTTGTTAACTCCTTACAAGAGTTCCCGGCATATATTAAGTGCCTCATAAGAATTAGCTATTATTGTACCTTCCACCCTCTGTAACCATGCCTGTTCAAACAGAGGCTATGCAATCCTTTGGCAGGCCTGTAACAGAGGATATTTAAACATCAGAGTATTTGGAATCAATACCATTTCAACCAAGATAGTCTGTGATGATGTTATCCCAAAGTACCAGAGATTTTTTTTTTTTTTTTTGCTGCTATACACAAGCATCCTATTTTCAGAGGGACATCAAAAAATATCTTTCCCATGACCTTGCTCTACCCATTTCTGTATATATGTATATAATATTAAATTTCTAAATTATGAATATGAAGAATGCTTTTATGATGTTTTCTTCCTTTGTATTTAATTTCTCTTTTCTCTCACCAAAACCTGCCTCCCAATACCCAGAATTCCCCAACTCAGTCAAAGACAACAGTGATCATCCAATTTTCCAAGCCAGAAACTTGGAAATTATTCTAGATTGCTAATTTCAGCTTCCTGCCATTTTCAATCATCCACAAGTCCTACTGATTCTTCCTCCAATATCCCTCTTGCCTCTTCCAGCTCCTCTCCCTCTCCATAGCCAACACCATAACCATCATCTTTCACCTAGACTATCACCACCATCTCCTAACTCTGCAAAGTTTCCCCAGTTTTTATTCTTGCCCTCTTCCAATCTATTCTATTGCAGCAGCCAAAATTAGAGTCCTAAAAATCAAATCAGATCATGTCTCTTCTCTACTTAGGAAACCTCCTAGATCGTTTCTGCTTCAAGCTCATTATGCACTGCTTTTTTTTTTTTTACTGAAATAATTTTTGCACTTTTCACATGGGTAGGCCCATCTCATTTTTCCAATTTCAGAATAAATATCACCTCCCCAAAGGGACTTTTACCAGCCATCCCCTCTAAAAATCGGTCCCTCCCCCATTATTATCTGCCTTATATTTGTTTTTCATAGTGTGTATTACAGTATGTGATTATTTTATTTGTTCTTTTTAATCTGTGTGTTTTGCTAGTAAATGTGAGCTACATGAATATTTGTCTCATTCATCACTTTATCCCCATAGCATGTAAAAAGTGTGTCCATAGATATCTACTAAATAAGTGACTGAGTAAATAAATGAATGTAGTGGGTCAGTTGTCATAAGCTCATTGGGCTACTTTTCAAGGGATAGCAATAAGGAAATGGGAACTGAGAAACATATCATGTGAAACAAACACTGAAAGTTTGGGCTTCCTTGTGGGAGGGACAGTAACTTACTCATTCTCATTTCCAGTACTTAGCACAGTGCCCAAAACAGCACACAGGCTTCAGAAACACCTGTTCCATGGATGAATGAAGTAACAGATTATGGGAACTTAAAGCTAAAAGAAAAATGGTAAAGCCTTAGCATTTGGATGAACAGCAATGTGCAAACACATGGAAGTTGTTTTGCAATTAATGGTATTTTTGAGGATGTTGACATGCAGGCAATGATTAAGAGTCCTTTTATGAGAATTCATTGTTTAATACATAGAGAACAGGGGTCAGTCTTCTGTTCATCAATTTTCAACCTAGTTATGACAGTGTCTTCTTTCATGGTTATAAGCTGCTCACTCAACTACTTGTAATCTCAATCTTTTCTCTTTTTAAAAATGTGCTGATAAATAACAAGGCTAATACTACTAATAGCATGAATTATACTACTATTATTACTACTACTACTAATATTAGCAAATTAATACTAAACTTACAATATGGAAATAATTTTCTTATATTATTACCCTTAAATATGTTTACAGTTATTGTTGAAATAAGATCGCAGACTCAGAAACATGACTTTTTTGCTTATATGAACTCTTAATCCAGGAGGACATAAGAAAGAATGACCAGCAACCAAAAGCAGAGAGCTGTCACACCTCAGTTCTTAGTATATTTATCTTTAAAGATTTTCTTTTCTTTTGAGTAAAGCTAAAATCTCCAACACACAACTGTTCCAGAATATATTTGGGAATCCACGGAAAGGGCGGCTCTTATACTCAAAGTAAACACACAACAGAAAGAGGATGTCAACCATTCAAAAGGCAATTCTTGTATATTTTGAATCACAAAACATCTCTGCAAGAAAGGAGATATATATATATCTTGAAGAAGATACAGGTATAGACTTAAGAAGAAAGGGAGTCGCAGTTTTTATTTAAAAGAACAAAAAGCAGCTAACTTCAGCCTCCTGTCCTTTTTAATCCATTGATTTTCTCTCCTCTATCTATCTCACATCTTCCATATTTTGCAGGTGTTCAATCTGTTCATACCTCTCTCTCTGAAAATCCTTCCATGGCTCCCTATTGCCTCTAGAACAACGTGTAAACCCAACCGCATATAGCATGTGAGAGTCTTTGATTGTAGGTCAATAAAGAGTGTGAACTCCAAAGTTAGACTGTGCTGTGTGACCTTGGGCAAGTTAGTTAACCTCTCTGTACCTTACATTCCTCATATTTTAATATAAGAATTTAATATAAGAATGATCAAGGAAAGGGCTTATAAGGTTGCTGTGAAAATAAATAAGTCAATTCATGTAGAACAGTTAGGATAATGTATGGCATACTGTAAATACTCTGTTCTAGATTTTATTAGGATTCATGATGGGCTAATGAGGTGACTTAGCAGATTGCTGCTGGATATTGAGTTGCTTTGATCAGGAATTAGGAGTGATCCAACTATTTTTGTTTGAGTGGCTCTGAGCTTTATCATAAAATAGGTGAAAAGGAGATAATGATGAACGAGCTCCAGGATGATAAGGTGGAAAGAGAAATGCCATCAGCAGAGGTAAAAAGCTCACTGGAATCAAATAGAGGAAACTCCAAGTGTACGAACATGAGTAGCATCAGTGGGATGTTCACAAAACCAGCTGGGCAATCTGCACATTCCGAGTGCAGTCTGTGGTTTCTGGTTTAGCTGCATGATCATAAATCACCCCAGTCCTGGTTATAGTTCACACCAACTAGTGGTAGCTTCAGTATCAATGGGGACCCTGGGTCTGCCTGAAATATTCAGAAGAGCAACAGAGATTCCAGATCTTCTGGGTAGTAAATACTAAATGCCTATCATGGCATCCTCCTCCAAAGAAATTGGGCTGGGAGAAATTGGGACTCTCTGGAACCTTCACTCTACCCCTCAATTCCTTAGGCAGAGCTGTGTGACTGCTATTTCCCATCTGCCCTGGTCTCCTCTATGACTCCAGGATGCTCTGTGTGAGAACAGGGACTGGGATGATGATGAAAACGAATCATCAATCATGTTACATTCAGATTTACATTATGAGCAGGACTATTACTACTGGGTTTTACCTACAACATATTCTCAATGATATTAAGGTTTTGTACCATATAGTCATATTTTATTGAATTTTCAGTCCTTGTAAAGCCAAAAACAGTCCAGACTCAAAATTATAATTCCTTTTTTAAAAACAATTGTTACCATCTTGGTCAGGTGTCCTATACACCAAAGGGTTACAGGTTTCATCTCCAGTCAGGGCACAGGCCTAGGCTGCATGTTCAATCCACAGTTGGATCCACAGTTGGGTCATGTACAGAAGAAACTGATTGATGTTTCTGTCTCACATCAGTGTTTCTCTCCCTCCCCTCTCATCCCTTTCCTTTCTCTGTAAAGCAGTGAACATATCCTCCGATGAGGATTAAAAACAATTATTATTACAGTACAAGTTTTGAAAATGTATGGAAATTGGATCATTGATAAGAGCAGCCCTTCTCAGGATTCCAGTTGTGACTTGTATTTGAGCATTATAGAATATAGTTTAGTATTGCTATAGCATAAATTATGAGGTGGCAATGAGAGGTTGGGGTAGGAGGGAAAGGAGTCTGGTCAATGAGAAAGATATTCTAAGCACAGGAAAATGTTCTACTTAACTGTATTTCTTTGCTAAACTATGGATGGCAGGAAATCATATCATTTCATTGTTGTATTCCCTGAGTGTACTTTAGCGTCTCACAATCAGTGGGCTCTCAGAAACATTGGTTGAAGGAATAAATTGTGACAAAACAATCAGTAGTGTGGGATGGAATGGGATGCAGACAGCTGTCAGAGAAGACAACACTGTAGGTGCAGAAGCTTCATTTGCTCCCCTGTTGTTTGGAGTTTGTGTCTTATGATGTTTCTTGTTTTATTCCTTTAAAAAAATTAACTCAAAGCATGATATGCTCCAGGTTATTATTTCAGGCCTGCCTTGACTGGAAATTTTTCTAAAAAAGGACAGAAAAGGGAAAGTTTTATCAGCATAAAGCCATTCTCTTGCCTGAAAATAAAGGTTAATGCCTTGCTTTTCATAATGTGGTCCATGAACCAATAACATGGGCATCACCTGGGAGCTGGTGAGAAACTCAGAGTCTCAGCCCCACCACCCAGACCATCTGAATCAGACCCTGCATTTAAATGAAATCCCCAAATGATTCATGTGTGTGTTAAGTTCTGAGAAGCATCAAGCTAAAGCATATGTCTATTTAAGGAGACTAGTGACGTTCGATATGACACGTAGCGTCACAATGAGGTCAGAGCAGGCTGTGGTTTCAGGCCTGGGTAACTAGGGAAATGACAGTCGCCTTAACAAAAATCCGGAAGGTTAGATGAGGAACTGGTTTGCAGTGGAAGTGAGGGAGAGGCAGAGAGATGCCACTCCATTTAGAAAAGAGGAACTGTGTTGCCCACAATTTTTGCCAATCAAATCAATAACAATGAAAGGTAGTTCACTTCCAATATCAGAAGGCCACAAATGTAGAGAGAACAGCAGGAGAGGAAAAAACAAGGGAAACATTTCTGGTTGAATATGTGTAAAAGGAAATGACTTATTGTTTAAAGCTGTTTGAACTCCTGAAACCCCAGAGCGGCAGTAACTACACCACAGCCCCTTGGCCATCTCTATGTAGCTAGGTCATTTCCCCGGGCGGGTTCTATCAGCCAGCTCTCCATATTTTTCATTCTTGCTCTTTGCGCATTTAATATCTTGAAAAACAATCCTCTTAATATCGTCTAAAACCCATTTTGGATATCCGCACTGTGTAAAATGTGTGTAAAAAGCCTCTTAACACAATTGTTTTCAAGTGACACTGCCAATGTATTTTTCATCATTTTTGTAATCATTATTACTCACTGTTGCTTATAATAACCCCATATGAGCCTAGAACTGAAATCTGTTTTCTTGTGTTTTTTTTAAACCTTAACCTTCATTGTATGTCATAGTTACTCTTTGTATTTTTTTCATTTTTATTTTATAATGATTTTGTCAGGTTCCTCTTGAGAAATACCATAGGCATTAATTTCTCTTAAAGAAAATAGCCTGGAATCATTTACATAAACTTTGCAAAAATATGTGTATGATAGAGGCTTAGATTATTGGTGGGGGTGGGGGACAAGGAGAGAGGCAAACATTACTTAGTATAATGCATCTTTTATCATCAGATCTCAAAGTGCTTCACAAATATTAATATATCATGTTATTTTCCTGGGAAACAAGTCAATAGGGTAAAACGCTTTACAGAGGAAAATCCTGACAGCACAGGTTAGTGACAGGATCTGCCAAAAGCCATAACCAAGGTCACAGGGGAGTGGGGCCAGAGCTCAGTGTCTGGATGCTGGTGGTCCACATCACCTGCCACCAGGTACTTGGCTGTCCCTTTTTTTTTTTAAATGGGAAGGGGGTTGTGGGAGTGGTGGTGCATTTACCCAGCATAGAATGTTCATTACAAGATGTATTCTTTTCCCTTGCTTTCCCACAAGCCCCAATTCTCTATCTCTTCTATTAACCTGAGTCCTCAACCCTGTTCTCCTGCTGCCCCTCCCTCTCAAAAGAGAGGGGAATAAATACTGAAAAGAAGGTGAAATAAAAGAGTATGGTTGTGTGTGAGTGTGTGCCTGTGTGTGTGAGAGAGAGAGAAAGAGACAGAGAGAGACAGACAGACCGAGTACTCATTCAGGATCTCAAAGGATAGTTGACATTTCTCAGTTTTTCAGATAAGTAAGGGCTCTTGTGAGGTTACTATTGTCATTGGACTAAAATAACATGGACACAGAAACGCTGTTTCAATCGTTAAAGGCAAAGGACACCCCCTCAATTTTTTTGAAAATTGTCGTGCTTGAAGAAAGGCTACCAGAGTCCTGGATGAAAGGCTGGAGTTGGGATTTGCGCTGCACTGCCCCACCCCTCGCTAACCCTCCGCCAGGACCTCAGTGCACAGGTCAGTAAAAGTCAAAGCGGCTCGAGGGGCCTGCCTTCCAGTGATCTCTCCAGCCTGCCAGCATCCTATCCTCCCAACACTGCTCATGCCTCTCTGAGGAGCCACATTTGAGCTCATCTGGGAATTATGGTAAAACTGCTCCTGGATGAGCTGTGGAGATCAGGCTGGAAGTGTCGGTACAGGGCGTAAAGGAAAGTTTGCCTCTCTGCAGACGGTGATGAGCAGAGTAGCTAAGCACGCGGCTTACCCTGGAAACAAACTGTACAGGATCATCATTCCTGTTTCACTCAACTTTGCCTGAACTAACCTTATTTTTGAATAGGCTGGTTTTTACTCCCCATTACCTTGTCTTACCCCTGCCTGAATTTTTACCTGGCCATCACCACCACCATTTCCATGCATGTTCTAAATTTAATCTGATTTTCCACCTTCTAGTGAAAAAGCAAGTTCATGTTCCAGAAGGTCTCCCCCATCAAGTCACAGGAGGACCAGCCCCCAAATTTCTTACCCTACTGATGCCTCCAATTCACTTTGCCAGGACCCCTCCATGACACTGTGGAGCTGTAACCACACGGGACTGGATGGCCAGTCTGCTTTCAGGTACAGCTGTGAACAGATTCAGTCCAAACCTTATTGTCTGCCCCGCATTGTTGATAATAATAACAGTCATCTCTGCTGATTATAACAGTAACTCTCCACACAATGCAGGAATCTTGTTAATAATGATTATGAGAATACCAAGAAATCTAGACTAAAATAACAACGTAATTTCAGGTTTTAACCCTGATAGACCAGAAATTAAATGTGGGTATAGAAGTTGAGGGAATTGAGGCACAGTCTACCAGGTGGTCACAAAACTATTATTTCTCCCTCACGTTAGAAATCAAGTTGAGAGCAGAATCACGATTGCTATTATGACTGGGATTTGGTGATGATGAGACTCTTTATTTTATGAGAAGCAGTTTTCAGAAGATTTAATATTCTGAAATGTTTTTAAAAAATTCCTAGTTTCTTCTCATGGCACAGAAAATAGTGGATGGGTTAAAATCATTGACAGGTCATAAAGGTTAAGTACAAAGTTCACTTTAAAAATTCATGGTTGTTCTCATATGTTTAAAAAGTGGTCTACACCTTTGCGTATGCTCTTCCTCTAAAATAATTACATAAATAAACAACTACATTAATTTAATAAAGTAAATAATGTTAACTTAGTACAAATGTTAATGTTAATAATGGTCTGAAAAATAACTCTCACAACTTTTCCACTTCCCAACGTGTGATACTATACAAAGCACAGACTGGATAATACCACTTAGCCTAAAAAAGGTCCAAAAAGATTATTTTAAAAATGTTAAATTACTTATAAGGGCATATTCATATCTTAAATTTTACCTATTCTTCCTCTTTGTTTTTCTTCTCTTCTGACAGAGGTATTAAAAAAACTAAGTGTAAAAAAATAAAATAAATCACCAAAATCCTGGATATAAGATAAAATATATAAATCAGTGGTGTAGACACAGACACAAGTGGTTTTGCAGTATAATGTTTTTCTTCCTCAAAAAAGAAATCCTATTCTCCACAATGTCTTCCTATGCTATGTTAATCTTCTTTTTACAATTACACTTGACGTACACCATTATATTAGTTTCAGGTGTACAACATAGGGACTAGACATTTATATAACTGACAAAGTGATCTCCCCAGTATGTATAGCACCCACCTGGCACCGTACACAGTTATCACGATATTACTGGCCATATTCCCCATGCTGCACTTTACATCCCCACAACTGTTTTTGTAACTGGCAATTTGTACTTCTTAATCCCTGCTCCTTTCCCCCAGCCCCCCAGCCCCCTCCCGCTTGGTGACAATCAATTTCCTCTCTGTATCTAGGAGTTTGTTTCATAGTTATATTCATCTTTTTTCCCTCCTTCTCAATTGGTGAGATGCATATTAGTCTATTTTGATTTATATCTTCAACATTCACTCCTAAACAGACAAGTCGGGCAAAAAACAGGTGAAAATGTAGATTTCAGAATTCCAGTTGCCAACAATTTCTGCTTTAGTAGGCCTGGAGTTTGGCATAGGTTTATGATTTTTTTCAACAAGCACACCTGGGGGCTCTGAGGCAGGTTGTCCCGGAACTTCAACCTTGAGAAACACATGGGCCTAAAACCATGACAAAGATATTTGGTGTCTTCAGCAGGCCAACAACTGATGAAGATAAACTTCAGTGGACAGTAGAGAATGAACTAATTACCAACTGAAAACATGTCACATGTGGATCTTTCTGAGGAAATGTTTAATTAAAACCATTATGTGACCAACACTTTCTTAATGGAAGGGAGTCTACCACAGCAGGGATAAGGCAGTAGAGAGAAATGAGCATGCATATAAGGTGGGTGGGAATATCAATTTTTTAAAATTATTTTCAAAGCCTGGGACTTACAAATCCTGAACTAGTTTTCACCAGTATGTTCCATCAAGTCTTATGGGAGAGGGTTTACTTTATAAAGTACCTATAAACATTCCTGGGTAGAGCTTTTTAATGCCAAGGGACAGTTTTCCTCAGTCCATTTAAGGCCTTCCTCTTAGAGACAGAAAACATCTTTCTCCTGCAAAGAGGACTGTGGTTCAAGGAGTTCAGGTCTGACCTCAATTTAAAACTAAATTTGGTAAAATGTGGTACCCATGGAAAGGAAGGAAATTTGTATTACAGTAGATAATGTTGGACGTCTTTTTGAGATTATTTGACTGGTGTACAGTCATATTATTCCTTAAAGACGCTTTAATGAGGCATTTCCCAAGAAATTTTGATGATAATCTGTGGTGAACTGATTGGTAGTATTTACGTACTTTGGAGGGACCACAAAGTTACATTTGTGTGAATGAGTTACTTTCTATTAAATAAATGACTCTACTTTCACATGTGTAATAATACTTAGACTTCGCTTTTTTCCCCTTTGCTCTCCCAAAGAAGTTTCTGTCTCTCCTGTCATTTGTTGTTGTTGTGGTGAAGTTATTTTTCTTGACGAGTTCCACCTACTCACAGTTAACCTGAAGGTCTTTTCCACTGTAGACATGCTGTGAATGCGCAAAAAGGAAGCTTGTTATCTGAAGATCAGCAACTCAAATTACAGCGTGATCAGAAGTGACATCACTGTGTGGTTTCATTAATGATACTAGAGGAGAACAGACTATTTTCAGTCATTCTTTCAGTGTCGAAAAACTACGCGTCTTCTTCCCTTCGGTGCCTTTTCCCCTCCCTCCCTGACGGGCATCAAGGATTCCTCTGAGCATCTCTTTCCTTCTTCATTCCTAGTTTGCGTGTGTATCTCCTGGTCTGCTGGTATAGAACAGAGCAAAAACAAAACAAAACAAAGCACATTAACACCATTGACCTGATAACTTTCTTTTCCCAGAATAAGATCTAAAGAGAATTCAAGAAAACCACAGATACTAGAACTGATGAAGTCTACTTCCTGTGAATTTGTGTGGCTTGTTCACCAAATTATACCCCCTTTTCTATTCTTATTCTTTATTCATAGTCACTGAACTTCTGCAATTGGATGTGGACCCCACTTACCACAAAGCCATGATTATTACATGTGAGAATCTTGGCCCAGTTTTTGTCCTATAGCAACAAAAACCTGTCCCTGGTCTGCCTTTTCACCCAGGCTTCTAATTAGGGCTCACAGTGGTAATGAAATGGGTTGGTTTGAAACAGATGTGATGGGGGGGATTTATCTTTGCTTCAACTAGAAAACCTCTCATCTTTACTTTTTTAGTGATGCAATTGTGTATACCTGTGTGTGTTTTGGTGGATGGGAGAGAATAGGGTAGAAATTTATGTGTGGGAAAAATAAGGGCTCTGTATAGTCATTGTATCTGAGGGGTTTGAAATGCTAAAAAAGGAGTCTGAATTCCAGGCTGTCTTCTGCCTTCCATGTTTGTTTAGATAGTTTGTAGTAGATCAGATGGAGCCAGAAATAATGTCGTAAAATCTATAACCATGGACAGGTCATTCAACCTGTCTTGGTTCCAGTTTCCTTAAGCCTAAAAAGAGTTTCTCAGCCTTGTCATTATTGACCTTTGGAGACAGATAAGTCTTTGTTGTAAGGAATTGCACTGTCCTATACTGCGGAAGTTTAGCAGCATCCCTGGCCTCTACCCACTAGATGACAATACCACTCCCCCCCCAACAGTTGTGACAGTCTCCAGACATTACCAAATACCCACTGAGGAAGAAGAGGAAGAGGGCAAAAGCACCCTCAATTGAGAACCACTGGTCTAAAATAAAAGTTAAAACTTAGTAGAGTTTTCTGTTCTAAGATTCCACATTCCATGACTCTAAATCCATAGCCAATTTGTTGATGCAAAAGACCTTATTTCAACTCTTAATTTATACCAGGAAGGTAGGGATACAAACTGAAATCATTTTTTTCTCACTTGTGAGTGGAATTAATTAAAGAGCTAATGGTGAAAGAGGTTTAAGCATATCATTAACCCAATTAAGAGTTAGCCTCAAATATTTGTTGAGATGCTCTTATGAAATAACACCAGTAGGCAGCACTTGTTGAACAATTAATATGCTAAATGCTTTCAGGAAGATATCTCACTTAATGAGTGAAGTTTGAATGAAGTATAATTATTGGCTCCAACTTACAGAGAAGGTGAACTAAGGTTTAGGGACGATAAACAACTTGCCCAGGATCTCACTGCTAGTAAATGGGTGAACAAAACTCGGAGCCAGACCTATCTGGACTAAAATCTCTGATTTTGGCCATTTTCTCATATTGCTTCCTGGGGTATTATTCCAGGTATCACTTAAGCTTTTAATATTAACAGATTCATTCCTTGTCTTATGGTTATTTATGAAGTGGAAAAATCATTACCCTCATTTTGTTGTATGTGGGAAAATTAGGACAAAAAAAGGTTATGTAACTTGCCCAAGGTCACACAACTAGTAGGCGGCAAAGCTGAGATTTCAGCTCAATCCATATTCTCAGCCACTACTCTCTGTTGCCTTTCCACATGAAAAGCTGCAGTACCAGACCTTGACACCCTATGAGTCAATGCAAATGAGTATTCTCTGGCATTGTTCAATATTTGGTGAGACTTTTTAAATGGTGGGCGATGTTATCAGTCTCTTTTCGGCAGAGGAGTTGCTGCTACGGAATAAGAATAACACTGAAGTTATAGTTGTTATAATAGAAGAAATTCTCTATGCATTCTTATATAGAAAGAATATATTGGACTGCATTTCTCCCACCCCACCAAAGAATGAGACATTTGAAACACTCTGAATGGCAGTACTATCAAAAGCCTGACCAATAGCCATCCAGTTAATCTCTCATCATACCTTATTGAGTATTCACTAGTTCCAAGGCACTGTGCCAAGTGCTGAGGATATAAGCCACAAATAATGTGTGATACCTTAAAAGCTCAAACACTGGTTATAAAAGACACCCACAATGATGACATGTATAGAGGAACACAGGACTCACAGAGAAGAGGGCAAATTTTTCTACCTTGGGGAAAGCCTGGCCAGGACAAGCTTCCACAGGAAGGAGACCCTTGAGTGATTGTAAAGGATCATCAGACAACCCCGTTAGGAGAGATCAGTATGAGGCATAAGGGGAGGTAGTGATTGTAGAGAGACAATATTAATCATGGCTGGAGAAAAAGGACTGCAGAGGATGAGAAAAGGAGGGAATAATCGATTAAATAAAGGAGTGCCTGAATTTTCTCCTGAGAAGACCAGGCTTTTGGGGTAGGAAACAAGGATTCATCAAAGAGTTTTAAGCAAAGGAGTGGCCAGGCCAGACTTGCACTGTAGAGACTGCTCTTTGCCTATGTCAAAGATGAATGGGCTTGGCATGTCTCCAAGCAATGGGCAGCCAAAGCTTTCTTCCTGGAGTTTATAGTTTGTTAGACAAATGTGGTGACCTAATACAGACCCAGATACCAATTTGGCCCACATTTGTCTGCCACTGCTCTACCTTGGGGCTACTTAAACCACCCTGCAGGTGTTCTCCTGGGACCCATTTTCTTGAGCAATAGGCTTTAGGGAATACAGTTACAATTTAATCTTCTTTTCCCACTAAAGAAGTCTTCTGAGTTTAACTGGTCTAAAAAGTTTTGGTGCTGGTGAATGTAAAATCAGGTAGTGCCAAAAACATTAATATTTTATCCCTATATGGCAGCTTTGTAGCCAAGGTTCTCAGAGCTTAACAAACATGTAATTTTAAAGGTTTCCTTTCTGTGTGGTAAAAACACAGAGAACTGGAGGTAATGATTGAACTTGCTGAGGTCTCACAAGTTCATGGATAGAACTTGGAATTGAACCCCTCTCTCCCTCTTGTGCTGGCCCCATATGCTGGAGAAGAATTCATACTTGGTGGAGTTGGGCCTCTGACTAGGAAAGCTGAATGTTTTGAAAGAGATGTCCTAAATGGTTAAGCCTTTATGGCATCCTAGTTAATTAAGTAGCTGTGTTGAGACAGTATTCCCATTGTAGATGGCTACAAAGGATAAAAAGAAATTTGCATGATCCACACAAATAGATGAAGCCAGTCTGAAAAAGCCATCACATGTGGAGAAGTGGCTCCGCACCTCCTTCATCTGGGTTACCTGCCCATATTGCCCTGATCACCAGGCAGGAAGGAGAGCTCACATGGATGCCCACTAAGTTCTTACACTAACCATAATCAGATCAGATCAGCAGTTGGTGAAAAAGATACACAGTTCCTGAGAATTTCCAGTATATGCAGGCTTTCTACAACTTCTTTCACTGATAACTCAAGCAGATCTCCTCACTGTCAGCTTTAAGAGCTCTCTCAAATTCTTCCCCAGACCACAACTCACGATAGAGCTAGTATGCAGCTCCACCCATAACTACAGCTTACTTAATTAACGTGTGGAATTTTTTGTTCGTTTGGTTTTGTCTATGCAACATCATTTATAAAAAGAGGGTCCCTGCAATTATGTAGCTGGAAGGGGGTCCTGGCAGTTCAGTCAGAACTGGACCCTTTACTCTGTTTGATTGGACTCTAACTTGTCTTACCTTACTCCTGTGGTCCAAGGAGTATAAGAAATCTGCATCTTCCTTGCTTCATCTGCATCTTGTCTCTTTCTCCTTAGGTCCTCCAGAATTCTCCTGAATTCTCTGATGTAGCATACTTAGTGTTCACTAAGTATACTAACTTTATGAGTCATTATCTAATCAACATGATCCAATACTCTGCATCAGGAAAGAAGAACTTAGAAAGGAGAAGCACCAGTCTTGCTCCCAGCTGCCATTTCATAAAGGCCGGTGGGTAGACTTTCTTGTTCTACCTTGGACATCAGTTCACTAACACCATTCTCCTCACCATTCCTGTGGCCCTCAGCCAAGCAAGTAGTCCTCTATCCCTCTCCTGTTCTTCCCTTGGGAATGATGGGGCAGGGAATGGGGACACCAAGAAAAAAGTTTTATTTCCTGCTAGGATAACACCTCTTCATGGTTGAGACTGCAATTCCATTTTAGGATGTTCATATCAATTTGGAGAAACTACCGTTGGGATAAACTACAGTCATCATTTCAAGTGGAACCATGCAAGAGGTAATGAAACTTACTGAGATTTAAACTGAGCTCTATTAGTAACCAGATGAGTGATTTTTGAACAAAGCACTCATGTCAGCCTTCTGGGCTGGGATTTGCTCACTTGAGAAATGAAGGGGTTAGACCAGAAAATGAGCTTTAGGACAATGAGTCATGACTCCAGCCATCTGTGATGCTCTATAGGCTTTAACATTTTGGGGTCTTGGTATCCTGTGAGAATCTAACAAAAACTATGAAAAAGTGATAATAATTCAGAAATTTTGGAAAAAATTCAGAGGATTTAGAGATGTTTTCTGCTCTCCTTGCCCAAATCCCCCTCCCTACTCCAGAAGCTCCTCCCTGAAGATGGGAAATCCTTCCAAGTGCCCAAGATAGACATACAATAAGTACTAAAAAATGCTCCTTGAGTGGCTGAATGAATTATCTCTCTCTCTCTCTCTCTCACACATGCACACACATTCCCATCTTCACAAATGCAATCTTATGTTACCATCAGCAGCCTTCAAAATAAGTCTTTTATTCAATACCCACTTGCATTTATTGTTAAATTATCTACAAGCTAAATAGTATTATAAATTCTAAAGACTGGTTCATACTCCATAGATGCTAAGTCAAGATTGTACAGAAGTGAAAATGATCCAGAAACCCATCAATCACTCCACTGATCATGAGGACTTCTTCAGCTGCTCAGGCTGGCATGCCTGCTCACACCTGAAGTTCTGTATTTGTTTAGAGAGGATGGTCTCCCCAAAAAGAGGAGGGTATTTTTTTGCTCAAGGTTATCTGAGCAGATCCCCTCAGAAACTATATAAAATCTCTACTCAAGTTTTGTACAGGTTTCCAAAAAGCTTTATAATGATACCTAACCCATTCAAATTAATTGGACCTTTTGAGGAGATGATGCCATCTTCTTATTTATTTTCCTATTTTCTTATTATTTTATTAACTTGAACAGCATATAATCTTAATGGAATCTAGTATCATTTGAGAAAAAAGTATAAATCTCCTAAAATATTCATTTTGCCCATGAATTAAAAATTGTCTGTCACTGTAACATTTGATTGCAGTTATAATTCTGTTTATTGCCAGGTGGCTGGGGTGGGAGGTATTTCTTTCATTCATTTTTTTTAGCTGTTTCAACATTACCAGCCAAATTCCACCTTGATTTCTCATTACCAGAATCTGTCTTTTGACTCATCTCAGAAAAATCTGGCATTATTTGTGTGCTATACGACTATGGCTGCCTGGTACACTGTGGTAAACTAATCCAAAACATCTGTCTTGTACTTTGTACACAAAATTCCTAAAAGGGAGTATACGAAAGTAAAAAACAGAAGATCTCTTTTTATACTTTAGTTATCTAAAATGTTGTTTCTTAAACAAACATTCAGAAAGAAATTTGTCTTCTATAATGGATTCCAAACACATGTTGAAATGAATCCATGTTCATAGCCTTTCTCCATTACTCACACAAATGGCAGCTGTCTAGTCAATGGGGTTTTCAGACTCACTAAATTCTCATTATTCAGAAGTTATTGGTAGTGGTTGACTAGTGCACTGGTGGCCCCCAATGAGCAAGCCTCCTGGTATTCATGTCCTTGTATAGTAATGCTCCTTAAATATTGATGCTATGCTTAGACATGTGACTTGCTTTGGCCAATGAGACCTTAGCAAGTTTGATGCAAGCAGAAGTTTGATAAATGCTTACATGTTGAGTCTTGTCCTCTTGGAATACCCCATCTTAGAAGTTCATTGCCATGATAAAAGAAGCTCAGTCTGCCTAACAATTAATGAGAGGCCACATAGAGAGAGTTCCTGGAAGAGGAGAGCCTTTTGTGAAAGTTCCAGCTCCCAGCAAATCTTCTAGCTGAATGCAGCCAAACAAGTAAGTAACCTCAGCTATATCACATGGAGTAGAAAACTGCCCAACTGAACCAAGCCAACCCACAGAATCATAAATAATAATAACTTACTGTTGTTTTAAACCTCAAGATAAAGATACAAGGAACTAAAACGAGTTATATAGTTTTCAACTCAGATTTCAGTTAATACAAAACATATGTATTTCATGTACATAATTGTAACATATATGTCTGTAAACACTGTGATATGAATAGTAGTAGTTGTTGTTTTTATTATTCACATAAAATTCAAATTCTAATGTCCATAGTTGAGAAAAAAATTGTCGACTGTAAATTGTGCTTGAATTAATGCCTCTTTTTCAAAAATATTTTTCTCCATATTTATACTCAAAATAAATAAAAGTATTGACTGAGACTTGTAAAATTCTGAAATATCAAGACATAAATATTTATTAATTAGGTGTGCCCAAGGTTAAAGACACTAAGTACACAAATACATTTTAAAATTTAGTATATACCTAAGCATATTTTTTACTTTAAAAACCATTATCCTACTGAAGAATAGTAAGCCTAAACTTTTTTCTTTGGTCTTCACCAAACCAATGAATTTATTTGATAAATCAGGTTATTTTTCTACTTTTGTTCAGACTAAAGTAGAAGCTAACCAGTTAGTACATTTTATCTAGTGTTATTTCAGTAATAGTACCTACCACTTATTCAGTGATTATTAAGAATTAGAACTTCTACTTGAGCCTTTGCATAGATTCACTGATCATCACAATTTACAAAGTGCCTAGAGTATTCTTACTCCATTTTGAGGAGAAAACTGAAGACCAGAAGGAAATTTTTCCAAGTCACAAAGCACATAGGTGGCAGAGCCACTTCCAAGGTAGCACTGATTCAGAAGCACTGTTCCTATACTTCTCTAAGCCAGGAGCCAGAAAACTTTTTCTGGAAAGGGCTAGAGATTAGTAAATAGTTTTTGCTTTGTGGACCATACAGTTTCTGTTGTGATAACTCATGGCTGCCGTTATAGCACAAAAGCTATAAACACATAATAAACAAACAAACAAACAAACAAATGATGTGTGGCTGTGTTTCAATAAAACTTTATAAAAACAGGTGGTGGGCTGCATTTAAATTGCACCTATGATTTGACAAATGCATCCTTCATCCCCTTCACTGGTTTGGTGAAGACCAAAGAAAAATGTTTAGGCTTACGATTCCTCATAGGCATCTCACACTTCAAGCCATTGATGACCAGATTTGAACTCAAATCAGAATCACCTGGAGAGCTTGTTAAAACAGACTTCTAGACCCCTCCCCCAGAGATTCCAGTTCAGTAGCTCTAAGGTGGACCCAAGGATCTGCATTTCTGACGAGTTCCCAGGTAATGAGATGCTTCTAGAACAAGGGCAGTTTCCCTAAGAATGACTTTGAGAACCACTACTCCCTATCTATAGGACATCAGTTGCTGGATATAAGGTAGAACATCATTCTGAAGACCTAAACCTATCTTGCTACATTTTTAATGAAATTGAGCATTTTGAGATGGTAATTTTAAATGAATTCTCATCTTTATTTCCTCTTCCTCTTTGTTTTACTCTCAGCCTGTGAGGAGGTTGTATGGATCAGGAGCGGGAGAGGGAAGCGATCAGGGGAGTGTACGCTGAACATAGATTGACGGCACCTATCTCCACCGCCTGCTCCATCCCTTCACGCCTGTCCTTGCTCCATCTTTTGAAGATAAAATGCTCGTGACAAGTTTTAATCTTGTCTCAGACAAGACTCACATATATGCATGCAAAACCACATTTTGTATATGATATTTAAGGTGAATTTTGAAGGTTATGGACTTAGGATAATATAACCTAACAGAATAACCAACTTAGCTTTCTACAGAAGTAATAAAATGCAGTTTTATCACTGTTGGAGTAAATCAAGAGACAGGAGAAATGCTGATTAGAGATCTGAAGGACACATGGAAGAAAAATAACACTGACTACACACTATCTCAGACCCTAGTACAGGACTGCTAGGAATTAGCATTGGTCATTTATTCACTCTTCACAATACCCCTGCAATTAAGAATATTTCATCACAGGGTAATTAAAAGCAAAAACTCCTGATTCATAATACCCATGAGAGAATTTCAGGTCCTTACTTAGTATATCTATGACCTTGAGCATGATTTTTGGCCTCTCCTCTCTTCATCCATAAAGCAGGATATTGATTGTACCTCCCTTAAAGGGTTATGTGAGGACTGAATGAGTTAACATGTGGACAGAAACATTAACATGGCACATACTGTTGAATACATTTTATAATTGAGGAGGCTGAGTGTGAGAGGGATGGGATGATTTCTTTAAAGCTATTTTATTTATGTAGTAATCACCAAAGCAAGACTTAAACATAACTGTTGCTGATTCCAACACTTTAGCGCCTACGGGAGTGGAAATACAAGCCAAATGAAAGAGCATCCAATCCCATTTTCAAGAAAAACACACTTAGGAAACACACACCAAACAGTAAACCCAGTATCCAGAAACACAGAGAATTGTGCAGGATTGTAGGTTCAAAGAAGAATGGGCTTTTGTGAGTGTGGTAAGAGAAAACACTGGAGATAGATCTATGTCTCCATGAGGTGAGGAGAGGACCTTGTGGTACAAAGCAACAGCAAGACTGTCTTGGATGTAAGGAATATCACTGGAAGCAAGAGAATGTTCCTGTGGCAAAATCAAGCCACAAACTGAGGATGATACCTCCCTCCCAAAACACACACGCATCGCTAATTAAACTAAAAAGAAAAAAATCCCAATATTAAAAAAATTTCTTTAAGTGACTTATTTAAAAATTAAATAGAAAATATTATAGAATAATTTGCTATTCATCAATCGTAATAAATGGGAAAAAATCATTATTCCTTCATCATTGCTCCTCCCAGACTCCCGTTATTTAGCTAAGTAGGGCAGAGGGGAAGGAGTGCCTGAGGTAGCTAGGAAAATATTAAAGAAAAAAATGTTTGTGAAAATAATTTTACAAGCCCTTCTGTTTTCCAACAAGGGGCATATCTGTCTCCAGAGCCTTGCAGCTGTGCCTCGCACAGAGCGAGCTATTAGGTTTACAGCTCCCAGCAAATAGCTGCACACAGCTCTGATTGCACAGGGCCCTCTGAGGTCTTGCTGCAGGTTTGGTTTGGTTTCATGGTGATTTTATATTTCCTGCTCAAGTTTTTATTAGTTTTATATAGATACATAAGCATGAAGGGTCAAGGGGGAGGGAGAAACACAAGACGACGAAATGGAATTTTTAAGCTAGTAATAGGAATTTAAGGAAATAAGATGTTGCTGAAGTTGTGGGAGGTTGATGCTGGAGTCTGAACATCCTGGCCCTAATTGAATCAAAGATCTGGTGTCAAAAATCCATATAAAATGGACCCACTGCCTCTCCCAACATGTTTTCCTCTCCCCTTCTATGCATGAGGACCAGCTTGCCAGAGCTGTTTCATTGTTGTAGAAGTTAGGAACAGAGCAAAAATACAGGTATAGAGCAAGGTCATTCTAAATCTATTTCAGATGGTGATTACGAGCACTGGCTCAAGATCCAGACAGCCTGGGTGTAAGTCGAGGCCTTTCCACATTCCAGGCAGGGCATCTGGTACACCAGTGCCCAGATGTGAAGTGGGGACAACAGTAGGACTTAACCCATATGGCTGTGTTTGTGCATAAAGGATCAAAGGGAAAAAATGTAATAGATTCTATTTTTATATGTATATAAATTTAGAAAAGTGCCAGGAGTGTAGTAAGTTTGATAAATATAATAAAAGAGTTAAGAGATTACATGCCTCTTAAGCGTCTTAAGTTTCTTGAGACTTAGAAAGTCTCAAAAAGAGTTATCTCTTAGTATTATGTTTAGGATTATTATTATTAGTCTTGTGTTGATGAAATACTGATTTTCATAACTAATTGGTTTCATGTCAGTTTCCTTAAGTGGTGTTTTATATATTCCTGGTCTGTTGCCCTTGGGTCAATATTGAACCATGCAGGTAAAACCACAGAGAACAAAGGTCAGTGAGTATCCATTTACCTGTGGTAAACATTCAGTATTTTTGAAAGTGAAGAAGTATAGTTTAGAGCCATGTTTCTCAAGTGTTAATGGGCAGGGGAGTTACCCGGGGATATTGTAAAAATGAAGATTCTGACTTCATGGGTCTTGTGTGGGCTGGAGTCTTTGCATTGCTGCTGGTCCATACACCGTACTTTGAGTCACAAGAAAGTCACCAGGAATCCAAGCACATGCCTGCCTCTACTGCGGAATCCGAATGGTATTTTGTAAAATTTCCTCATTTCCTTCACCCTGTCAGCTTGCCAAATGAGCAAAGGAGACATGCAAGAACTGCAGGACCCGTACTGGGGAATGTAAAGGTGCCCGAGGCACAGCGCTCTTCTCTCAAAGGATTTACCATCTGATTGATGCAGAGTGACGCATGGACACATGCGTAAATGCCATCCATGACTGCAAGGAGCAATTACAAGTTCCAGAGGAGGGAGGGTCATCCCTCAGCCAGAAGAAATTGGGCCAAGTGACGCATTTGATCTCCCTTTGCCTTAATCTGTCCCTCTGCAAAATGGAACTAATTTTCTTCCACCTGGCTCTTAAGAATATATTAAGGGCATAATGAGCCCATTAAGATAAAAGTACTTTTGCAGGCAATAGCCTAGAGAATTGTTATTAATATCAGCAATAAAATCAATATTCTGGTTATGAATAGAATACTCATTTGGGGAGATTCTACTTATTATTCTATGTAATTCTAAGCATCAGATTGTCACTAATATGGAAATAAAATGGCTCCTTTGTCTGACTTCACAACTGTAGGGCAAATGCTCTGTTTTTGACATGGGGATAAGACCCTCTGTGGCCCTCTTTTCAGCTCATAAGCAATATGGGGCATTGCAAAAGAGGGACCCCCATCTCTCAGTGCATGATCCTGAGTTATTAATTAGAAGGGTTAATGGGGTAGGAGAGGGAAATCTAAAGAGACATGGTCAAATATTCAGAGGATAACAAGCATCTGAAACAATTATAAATCTTATCCCAATCTCCCCATTATGGCAATAGATAGAAATTCCACCCATTATTTTATCCATTTACAAATGAGTTTGTTCCCATTATTTAAAAGGATTCCTTTTTCTGCCCTAAGCATAATGACTTTTAAGTTTCTGGCCACCCCAAATCCAGAGCTACTTGTGGGGCTGGCTCTCTCCTCCTTAGGAACTGCATCACAGCTCAGCTTCTGCCTCTGCACTGTCCTACATTTCCCCCCTCATTTTCCACACGTGTTGATCTCGAAGCCGTTCCCTAATCAACAACCTACTTGCTAATCTCCATCTAAGAGACTGCTTCTCAGGAAACACAGGTCTTGACCTCTCATCATGCCACCCTTTTACCTTGTGACCCATCTAAACAAAATTGACAACTCTCAGTTTATTGAACATACTCTCACCTCTCTATTCTTTTGTGTATGATCTTTATCCACCACATTAGCAATCTCTAACACAGGGTAAATATGCAATAAATAGTTATTGTTGTTGTTGAATGAGTATACAATATGTCCTTGTGTCCAGAAAATGTCTTCCCTGCCCTTCTTTCTCCAACCTACCTCTTCATCCTCTTTTTTTTTTCAGATAGTATAGCCTGAAGGTCATCTCCCCTGCAAAGCATTTTCTGATTCAGTTGTGCCTTTTCTTTTCTTAGAATTATCACCCCCTTTACTTTATCAGAGATTTGTGTTGTGCTGTAGTGTAGCTGTGTACTTGCCTATTCCCCTCACACCACACAAACCTAGATTTTTGAGCACCTTGAAGTCATGGTTGATATTTTTTACTTCTTTCTAACCAGCCAATAGTAGATATTCAATGTGAAAATAAGACTTAGATCAGTGATCTTCCAACATGTATCTGCATTAGAATCATCTGAAGAAATATTAGAACTAGAGAGTCTCATACTTGACTTCAGGATCAAAGAATAACTCCAGGGTTAGGGTCCATTTCTGCAGCCCAGCATCTGAGAACTACTAACTGAGATCTCAGCCTGACTATTTACTATTTCTTCTAAGAAGACATCCATTTAGTTGCATCTTTACTTTTTGGACATTACTTTAATCATTTATTTTATTCAAGGCTAAGCTCTCGGTCAGTGATACACCACCCAATGATGTCTTTACTCCTATGGGAAAAGATACTATGCTTTAAAAAAGCAAGTTTGGGATTGAGCTCAAGAGCTGTGAGGACAGGTTGTGTGGATTGAGTACTTGTGCTGCTATTTATTGGCTATTCAACCTCAGACAAATTAAACTTTCTCTGTGCCTCAGTGTCTTCACCTGCAAAAGGGGGACAATAATAATTCTTACCTTATGGTGTGGTGGTGAAGATGAAATGAATGAATGCAAAGGAAAATTTTTTAGAACTGAACTTGACATCTAGGAAAATCTTAATAAATATTACTTATTTTTATGAGTATTATAATTACTATGTTTAATTATTGCTTGAGGAAATTACCTTTGAGAAACATATGTAGTTACAAGGGAGTTATTACCTAACTATCAATATTTAAAAGTTAGGCAGGGAGTAGATAACAAAATTTACAGTTTCAGACTTTGTCCCTGGACCTATATTATCTACCCATTGTTAGGAGTTTGGTTTGTTTGTTTGTTCGTTTGTTTATTTTTCCCATGATCTCCTGATTCCTGGTGCTCAAAGAATTTTCTCTCACTTTGTTTTCCTGGCAGGGCTTTCCAACTGTAAACAAATATGCTCTATAGTTCATCATTCTTCAAGAGACTTGGGTGAAGGTTGTTTTTTATATCTCGGAGGTTTGAAGTTGTGCGTATTTGCACTGAGAGTGGCCTGTTTTCTGAAAGCTAGCCTTCCAAATAGACAGTAGTATATCAATTTGTCACCAGCTTGGATATCCTGACAGAAAACTGTGAAAATTATTTACCTGTAATTTGGTTTTCTCATTATAGGGACCTTGACTATCTAGGTGCCATTGAGTAAGGTCATTGACCTTTAACAGAGAGCAGCTGGACTGAAGAATTCGATGCCAAAACTCAGCAGCCCCTGCTCTCCCCTCCGCCTCCACATCACTCTCTGGCAGGAAATTACACCCAAACCACAGAAAACATTGCAAATGTTTGCATCCAAAGAGTTATAATTAAGTTGATCAGCTTAAATAAAAAGACTGTGACCCATTTTTCACTTTGTGTAAATAAGTCAGGTGAAATAATCTATTTTACTTGTCCCCAAAGTTTCTGTCCATCTGAAGGCAAGAAAAAACCCTAGATTTCACAAGACTAATTTAAGCTAACCTTGAGGAATGGTTTGCACATAAAAACTCTCAAAAATATTACTATGAAAATCTGTGAAAGTTTTCCTCATTGAAAAAAAAATTACTTTCAGAGCCCCCCAGTCCTGGAGAAAGACAATGAAGATATTTGACCTGTAAAAGATTTCAACTATATGAAAGATTTGAAAATCGTTCTTATAGAAGATTAACTCAATTGGGATCATTCTATCAGGTAGATCTAAGGAAAATGGATAGAAATATATTAAGAGAGAGACTTAGGGTCAACATGAGTTTATGACATAGTAACAGCTGGCACCCTATCCATTGCTTTTAGGAAGGTAACAGTACTCGCTTAGGGACATACCCTGACAAGTGCTAGAGGAAGATGAACATTATAGAGAATTAGGCATGGAGAGAATATTCATCTATGTGGTGACCTCTCCTTTATTGCCTTAAATTTTTAGTAAAATAATTAGACCAGCACAAAGCTAATTCCTAGAGAATTTTTCCTGGGAACTAGTGGAGGCACTGAGTGTTGCCTCTAGGAAAATGTGGGTGGAAGAGAGGACTCACACTTCAGAGCCAGAGTGTGAATAAACAGATGAATGAGGAAGTTAGTTGTCAGGAATTTGTAAAAATGGAGAGGGCTCTAGATGTTCAGAGTTCATGATGAGTTGTCTTAAATCCCTGAGGAACAGAGAAGTCCTGGCTGTCAGCTTAGTTGCACAATGAAGAACATTCCTACATAAAGTGACTCCTCGAGGGGAGATAAGTCCTCCTAAGGTTTCCTCACAAGGCTGCATTCTGGCTCCATTTGGTTGAAGAGTTGTGAGTCCATTCAGGGAGACGAATAAAGAGACTATGACAACTCAAGGGACACAATGTGAAGATGCAGTTCTCACTCTGCTAAGTGAACCCAGAGAAGGAGCCCTAAACTCAGCCTCAGAGGAAGACAATAGCAGAGAAGTTTTCTCAGAAGAGGCAATAATAGGGTGGGGCAAGAAGCAAAATATGAACAAACAGTATGTTCAAAATATGAGATTTTGAACATGCTTTGAGAGAACAGCAAACTGTTGAGCGCGGCAGCTCATGGGGGCTAGGAGGTTTGTGCTGCCCAAAACAAGCCTAGGAAGGTAGCCAGGGCCCTAATCATAAAGAGATTCCTATATCAATTAGTCTAAAGACTTTGGATTTTATCTTGAAAACAATGAGAAGCTATTAAAAGCTATTAAGCAGGGAAGAGATGTGATTACCTTAGGAGAAAGAAGGAAAGATGCCAAGGGTCTCTAGACAACTACTTATTTTGTATGGCATAGACACTTACCTGCCCAGACATCATTCTCCAAGTGAAAAAACTCATGTTTCTTTAAGACCCATGTCTTCTCTGAAATCTTATCTGATAATACCAATTTGTTCCTGTGATTGCTGTAACATTTGTTTTTTGTCCTGATCATTTACTCCATTGCACATTTTCTTCCAATGTGAGCATTCTTCAAATGTCATTTTGTATGCAAGTCTATAAATCATTCAGAATAGAGATTCGCATGCCTATAGGAGACAGACAAATATGGTAAATGAGTAAAGCAAACCAGGTACAAAGAGACATTTGTTTGCATAGAAACATGTAGTAATACTCTTTACTTCCACAAAGAAGATGTGGAAAAAAGGACAAAAGCACAGGGCAGTGCTAACAGAGATGTGTAATTAATCACAACGTTGGGAAACAATAGGGAGGGGTGAGGTCTCTGGACCATCCAAGTGCGCATTCCCTATTGTAAGAGCAGCAGGCACTACTCGGTCCCCAGAGATTTTTAACGTGCAGAGTTGAAGGTCCAATGCATACGATCTTTTGGGGGCCAAAAACCTGGAAATTCAGATTTTATTTTTAAACAAAACTTTTTGAGTTTTATTTTTTCCTTTGGGTTTGGAGAGTCATCTTAACATGCATACATTTTAAAACAGTAACAAGGTCTCAAACTGTTCCGAGCAGACATAGACATGCACAGAAGGTTGAAAATTTCTATTTAAAAAATGGAAATTGCAGTCAGAAATGGAGAAGTCACACACATATGGTGGGGTGATAGTTTATTCTGCTCCCTCAAAAGTTAAATCTAAACTTCATTCACATTTTTTCTATTACAATATTCTGATCTTATGCTTGGTTGTATTGATCTGCACAGAACCTCCCTCCAAAGCTTGTTGGTTCCTATCTCCTAACAAAGTGGCTCTGAGCAAAGGGAAGAGGTTCCTTTGACTGTTTCCTCCCTGGTCCCCAGAGGATCTCAGCAAACCTATTGAGGGACAGTTGAGAGTACCCCTTGAGAGTACCTCCCCTTCCCTTCGGAAGTACTCTTCATAAGTGGCATATTTCAGAGGAACGCTACAGTCCTGTCACTACCCCATGCTTGTGGCTGGTAGATTTAGGGGTAGTTGCTTGAATGTTTCCCCTTTGATTCCTGTGCTCAGCCTGGATTTCCCTGCTCCACATTTCTACAAGAAAGAAGTGAGGTCTCCGACCTTCAGGGAAGCCATGGATCTATGAACATCTAGATTTGTATATGAAGGATCCTGCTATTTCAAAGTTGGCTCAAAATGTTTCTTAATATTGCAGGCCAATATCAGCATATCAGTGGCCCAGATATTCCCACAGATCCCCAGATTACAACTTCTATCATACATATTCATATTGCCATGAGGTCCAGAAACTTGCTTAATATGTATACTTTGAAAACAAGGTCCTCTTACCTTTGCAATTCGTAGCAGCCTTGTCTTTGTCATTCATTTGATTTTTATTTTGTGTTGACTTTTATGCCATTTTTCTTTCATGTTTATTTCCTGTCTCCTCAAATTGGTGAAACCTCCTGGATAGCAGAAACCAGCACTTGAACATCTTTCTGTCCCCAGACACTAGTATGATAATTTTCTCTTTGTAGAGACATTTTAATAACTATAAAAACTAAAATTTGTCAATTGCATACTACAGACAGTATAGGTAGTGATTTATTCATATTATTTCATTTGCTTCTTAATGATATTAAATGATATTACAAAATCATTATAGGTGTTTTGATTCTGATTTACAGATGAAATCCAAAGTTAGAAAAGGTTAAATAACTTGCCCAAACTCATGTGCTTCATAAGGTATGGAGCTGGGACTCAGACCTAGAGAGCCGGCCCCAGGAAGTGCTGTTATACTGCTGAAAATGCCAGGTGATAACAGGAGTGACGTTGATGAACTCAGAGAACTTGAAGAAGATATATCTCTGACTCCCTCAAGCTCTGTGATTTTTACCAGGCTGGCCTGTGGATAGTTAATTTGTTTCAAATAACTTTCAATGTAATAATGCCCAGTGCAAAACAAAACTAGTGATCTTTTGCCTTTATAAAGATAATTGTCATGTGGTTATTTAAACCATCCTTATAGAATAGTTTTGAAGCTATGGATTCCACAAAGGTATGTCCTGATTTCCTTCATGTTTGATTTGAATATAATGACTTAAATTATATCTTCAAATACTACTAAAACACTAATTTAAAAAAACTGCACATTCAAATGGAAATTCATCCTACTGGATATCTCCAGTGAGCTAACTAGTAGTCCACCTGATTACCAATATAATAAATACAAGTTCTATAATTTGAACATAAAGTACATTTATACTAATGAAACACCACTTTTCTCTGCTTTACATATTGGAGTTCTATGTCAGATTGTTTGCATAATGCATTCTGCTCTGTGAGAAAGTTGGAAAGCCTCTTCCTTAATATATAGCTTCTTACTAAGTCAGTCCCTGCTTTTCTGCATAATTACACATGCCTGAACAGTCAGAAGAGGCCTATTAGCATTGTATTATATTTACAAAATCTAAAATGCAATCAATTGTAAGGTGTACTATTATTTTATACACACAAAGGAAGAAAAACACTTCCAGTGAAAATATAGCATGTGTTCAATTCAGATATCTTAACTTCTTTAAAAAATTAAGTTCTCTAATTAATGTAATATAGTAATTAAGAACCTGAATCCTGGAATCAGATTACTTAAGTTTGAATTCTAGGGCATCTTACATGCTGTGACTTTCAGCAAATCACTAAACCTCTACCTTCATCTGCAAAGTGGGACTATTATTAGAATCCAACTCAAAGGGCTATTGTGAGAATTAAATAAGACAGTAAGTGTAAGACCAGGGGTTTGGAGTCATGATAAATGCTAGTTATCGTCATTATTATGGGCCTTAAGAAAGCCCTTGATCCTATGACCTGGTTGTACAATATAAGCTTCCTTCTATTAAAGAAGAGGCAGAGAGGTCAGCTTGGTGTGATAACTAAATAAATGCCCCTATGAATGTATGCTTCTTTTCATCTCCTTTTCAGAAACTCTTTACTCTTAGGAGAGTGAATGGATATCTGATGGAGTGACCTTTTATCCCTAAAAGAAGAGGTTTGCCTGGTGATTTAAATCTCTGTTAAGGTGCCAATTTAATTTTTTTTTGAGGAAGAGTTTTTAGAAGTTTTTAGACCTCCTTGGTGACCCCCACAACACACAAATGGAGTTCTTTTGTGTTCCACAGCTCCAGAGTAATTTGGAAGGATGGGGTTGGTTTTCCTTCTAAAGTTTTGGCCTTGGGTGCAGTGGTGGGAAAGTTTATTTAGATAAATGATGAAAGAACTCAAATTTAGAGCTAACTTTAGATGCAGATTTTTTGATCAATGTGAAAAAATAAAGGTTCTTGGACCCTTTGAATTATGTACAATAATCATTTCTTAAGGAATATTTATGTGGATAAATAAGAAAGTGGCAACTCTATTTTTAACATCCTTTGAACTCCAAGCATGGCTTTCCTATTGCCTGGTAGTTATTACCAACTCATCATATCTTGAACCAAATTAATGGACTTCTTTAAAAACAAGAGTGTAGGTTAGTATAAGCTAGGCTATGCTGCTGTAACGAATAGAACAAAAACCTCATGACTGTTCTTGGTATCTTGTGGCTAAAGTATCTGGGCTCCTTCCATCATGTGGCTCTACTATCTGGTACACTTTTCAAGGTTATTACAGAAGAAAAGTCACCTAGAATGCTGGAAGCAACAGGTCTTTCAGTGGTTTATCTAAATTCCACCCACATTCTATTAACTAGAATTCAGTCACAAGCCCCAACCCCAAACTTGTTGATTCTAACTCAATGGCATCTGAACCTTTTTCTTTATTCTCACCCCCACTAACAGTGTCCATTTTTCAATACTCTTTTTGTTTGCATTAGCAAAGTAGCTCCTTGAGAGGTCTTCCTGCCTCTTATCTCTCTTTCCTCCTATCCCTGAATTTATATCCCTTCTACCTGGATTAACTTGCACAAAGCTGATCTCATTTCCTTGATTTAAAACATTTTCTTCAGATAATCCAGAGAATAAACACTAGGCTCCTTGCATGATGTGCAAGTACAATTAGTTGCCAGTGTACCTTTCCAAGCTTACCTCCTAGGAGACTTCCTCATGTATAACTCTATAGAGCCTAACTGGATTTCTTGTTTTCCTAGAAATTCACATATTTGGATGCATGGTTTCACATTAGTCAATATTTTTGTCGTTTGAGAGTCTACCTGATATTCAAGACCCAACTTATATATGTCCCTTCCTCTCTCAAGACTTTCTTCATTAATCTAGTTGGAAGAAAATGATCATCCAAAGGACCCCTAAAAACTCTTATTTCATATTTATTCCATTCTCCTGACTTGTCTTGCTGACTTGACTGCTTGCTCCATAAAGTATTACAGTAGACACCAATCTTCTTAAAATGACAAAATCAACCTTAATGTATTAACTATAGTAGATTCTCAAAACATGTTTAGTATATGAATTCATTAAAAAAGAACTTTTAGTAACTGCTAGAATTAAAAGATAGCACAAAGTTCCAAATGTAAAGCTATTCAATATTATTTTCTGCTAGCATATGACACAAAAGCCATGAAAGCAGAGGTTTGTTGTGATAATTTGGAAATGTTTTATAAGATAAGTTATGAAAGTATGCTCAAGATGGACAATGATGAAGGGCTTGGTCATTTCCATATAATCACGTTTGATCCTTTGAAGTATGCAAGCTCTCCTGGCTGAAGCTATGTAGAGCTCTGCGTCACAAAACATTTCAATGGGCAAACAAGCATTTACAGATTTAATTCTGAACCGACCTCTTTGTCAAACTCTGTTTTGCTTAATATAATTGCTCTATTCTGCTTCTTACCAAATACATATGGTTTTCAGACCTGCTGGTTACTTTTGATTCCATTCCTCTTACTCCATTCTCCCAGACCCATGACCTTCTCCTTGTGTTCTTAGGAAGATACTCTCTTGGGTGGGTCTACTGACTATATGCTTTATATCCTTACTAACTTACTGTTACTTGGATAGAAATCTATTTTTTGGAGCAGAGTGAAGGAAAAATAAAGGAATAAAGATGTATCAGATTGGAGTTCATGAACTGCAACAAGCAGCAAGCTCTAACTCAAACTGATATAAACATATGAGGATTTATTAACTCTCATAATAAAGGTCTAGAAGTAAAAGGAACTCTGGTTCTGTTTTTAGCAATTCTTTGGCTCAGTCCTTTTCTGTGTTTGCTTTATCCTTGGGCCAGTAGGAAAATGGATGTAAGAATCCTAGGCATCACATTAGCTAGATACAATAACATTAAAAGAAAGAAGAAAATTGTTTGTTCTTGTGTTTTCTTCTTGGGAAAAAAAAAAAAAACCTTTCACAGAATTTCCCATAAGACTTTAGTCATGTTGTATTGGCAGGTTTCAACCACGTGCTATTTATAAGCCAATCACTGACAAGGGTAATGGGATTATCCAACTGGTTAAAACTAATCATATAGAAGGAAATTACTTTTGAGGATTGAGCCACAATAATTACCACAAAGAAGAATGCACAGAGGGAAGAAGGAAGAAAACAGGAATGAAGGAAAAACAAATTGAAATTAGTCTTCTTTTTGGCAAACTCACCTTTTACCAATAATTACTATATTTCAAAGATCTACATTGATTCTCTGGATTCCAGGGAGTCTGGGTGGCATAAATGAACATTTATGCCCTTTAGCAGAAAGAACAAAATCTCTGGAGGTTCATCCTACATTTGATTCTCCCTTCTACAAGGCACCTATCTACTCTCAAGTCATTGACCAGAATTAGTCATATGGAAGGCAGGAAGCTAGGAATATTTAAAAACCAAAACTTATGACCACCACAGTCTACCAAATATTCAGCCCTTTCAAACAACTCAAAAATCATAGAGGCTTATCACAACAGAGGTCTATTTCTTGCTCCTATAGCATGTCCATCGTAAGTTGGCAGTAGAATTTTTCTCTTTAGAGTTACTCAGTGACCCTAACTGAGGCATTGTCTCAACACGTGTTTACATGACCATCTTAGCAATAGAAAGAGAATGTGGCAAACTATGCACTAGCTTTTAATACGCCTATCTTGAAATGATATGTGTCACCTCCACTCACATTTCACTGAGAAAGGAAGTTATATGGCCATGCCTAATGCCAAAAGGAGTGAGAAGTACAATTCTTTTCTTTACCCAGAATTGAAAAACTAAGCTCTTTGGTACACTGTACTTATAAATAGCCTCTTATTTACTCAACTTCCATTTCCCCAACATGACATTCAGGCTTTCCCATAACTAGGTCATTATTAGGTAATAAATAGTCTCTGTCTTGTGCAATAGCAGAACTCTAAGCTTTATTTAGTTTAAAATCTCACCACATATTCAGTAGATTCTTTCCCCGAGTTTTCAAGACTTCAGGGGATATGTGCATATGAGGGATGAGGGTATGGTTAGCTTTTTCTCTTTCTGGATATACTACCACTTCTACCCACTACTGACCCATTCTTTGAGCAAATAGTTATTAAGTACCTATTCCAGCAAACACTGTTCTAGATGCTGGAGTTATGGCCACAAACAAAATAGACAAAGTTTCTTATCTTCATGGAGCTTATATTCTAGTAGATATTCTAGTAGATAAATAAATTAAGTGTATAACATGATAGTGATAATTTCTAGAATAAATAATATAGTGAAACAGTCAATAAGAAGTATAAAGGAAATGCTATTTAGATGCAGAGAAGGTAGCACTAAATTATAAATGAAGGTAAAAGGATGGAGAAATGGAAGAAGAATTTCTAGATCAAAGACAAATAAATGCAAAAGTTCTGGAGTAGAACATGTCTTGGCTTATTTGAAAAGCAGCAAGAAAGACAGTTTGATTAGAGTAGAGTAGTAGAAGTGGGAGAGTAGAATGGTGTGAAGCCCCAGAATAGATTGGCCAAGATCACGTAAGGTCTTGTAGGTCATTGTGGGCCACTGAAGGTTTGGAGCAGAAGAATGGCATGATCTCATGTGGGGTTTATCAAAATCACTTGCTACTGTGGTTAGAATTGATAACTAATAAGGAGACAACTACAAATAGCCAGGTGAGAGGTGATGGCTTCTCTAATAATCATGATAGCATGGAAGTTGTGAATCCTCTTATATTTCAAGCCTTTCAAGACCAGGCCCAATGGTGAGGGAGAAGATATTGTTAAGAGGTTGAGGAAAGAAATAGTTTTACCCAAACGCAATAGTTGGCATTTCTTAGCAATATCGTTGGGATGTGGCAGATGCCAACGGTTGATTCTTTTTCTCCTAAGGTACCTTTGTGGACTTTTAGAGACCATCCAATGCCTGTGATCTGCAATGCCCTTGATAGAGCCAAAGCCCATCAACTGGTCATGTATGACCCTCTGCACCAGCCTCTGGTTTCCGTTTGGACCACTTAGCTGCTCTACATTATTCTCTTGGGCAGAGCATACAGGCCAGCTCCCATTTATAAGGCCTCACTTTCCTTACAGGAAACTTACATACAAACTGTCCTTCCCAACTCAGGAACTTCTGGCCCTTTCCAATGCTGCACAGTCTACTCTGCCATCCAGGGCAATAAGCCAACCACAGTCTGTCATCTTTATATTGCATTGAAAATGCTGGTCTCTGGGTCCTTCAGCCTTTATAGTAGATGAACAGGATTGCAAGGCATTCTCTTGAAGTTCCACTCACTTTGAGGTGAGGGGGAAGCTTGCTGCTTCCCTCCCTTATTGGCAAGGGAAAAGGGAAACATAGCTCATTGGCAATTCCTTTAAAAAGTGAGTCTTCCTACAAGCCTCTCCAAATTTCTGATTATCCTTTGCCTTACCTCATACAGACTGGAAGAGAGAGAAGGGTCAATTTAGGAGAAACAAGATTTTCATTCTTTGCCAGTCTTGCAGAGATATTCTATGACCTAGCTTTATGAGAAAAGTTGAATTTAACTTATTCCTCCCAGTGCAAGCACAGGGCTGGGACTAGAGTGAGGTATGCGGGGCAGCTAGAGCACATGATTTAAGGAGATGTCACTCTCAGGGGTGTGCAAGTAGGGGGTTGGCTTCACCCTAGTCCCAATATTGACAAGGAAATAGAAACCAACTGGAGTTAATTTAAGCAAAAAGAGGTATCTGTTAAAAAGACACTTGGTCTGGGAACTCCTCAATCACAGAGAATGCTAGGGACACAGTTTTGAAGGCCATACAGTGAGAAACAAGACCCCAAATCATGCCACAGTTTCAATGAAAATATCCCAGGTTGCCCTGTTGGACAGACACACCCAAGTGTGGACCATTCTGGAACTAGAGAGCAGAGCAGTTCCACTATACCCATCATCCCCACCATTTCTGGAAATGGATTTAACCTCTGCTGCTGCCACTGTCGGTAATGACAATTCTGAGCATTTCCTGCTTCATTATTTCACTAGCTTCTAAGTCAGAGTCTGGGGCAAGTGGTCTGAATGATACAGTCTAGGTTGTGTGTCCAAGATGCAAGGGTCTCTGAGAAAGTGAGTATTGGCTGCTGTTAACTTCTATACTAAAGATAGGCTTAAATTATCATTAGGTGGGGCAGTCCCCAAATATATAAAAGGAATTTAGATTCTAGGCAGCCAAACACTAATGATGAGAGTCAATCAATCAACCTTGTGAAATAATTGGAAGTTGCAGAAAGTTCTGTAAAAGAAACAAAAATGAGAGTTAACAAAGAATGCAAGAGAGCAGACCTACTTGAAGTACAGTGGTCAGTAAGGTATGTAAGCTGACACCTAGTTAAGGATGGATCTGACCATGCAGACTGAGTACAGGTAGAGGAAAAAACATGCAAAGATCCCTAAGGTGGAAAGAGGCTTGGTGTTCTCCTATAACTAAAAATCACTGCAGCATATAAGGGCTGGGGAGGGGAGCAGATGTAAGTCTGGAGAGCAGGACAAGAGTCAGATCATTCAGGGCCATGTAAGCTGTGGTTAAAGATTTGTATCTGCGGAAGTCATTGCAAGCTTTTAGGCAGGGGAATAAATGATCTAATCATTTTTAAAGAAAATCACCTTTGCTGTTTTAGAGAAGGGGTTGATCTGGGAAGTGTCAGGTTAGAGACAAATGGGAGACTGTTGGGGTGTCCAGGGGAGAGAAGGTGGCCCAAATAAGCTAATGACAGCAAAGCTGGAGAGAAAATGTGTGTCTGGAGATGGAATCAATGACTTGAATATAGGAATTGGGGGGGGCAGGGGGAAGATTCTTGGATAATTGCTAGATTTCTGAATGGAGTAATAGAATGGACAGTTGTACCTTTTACTAAAATGGACAAGTGAAAACCAGATGCAGTAGTAAAAGTTCAAGAGTTCTCTTTGGAACATCTTCAGTTTGCAATGTCAGGATGTCACCAAATAAGCAAGGCTTCAATTCCAGTTGTTCAAGTACCTCAAGAGTCACAACAAACCAATTAGCAAACATTTCGAGTAAAATCAATATCAAACATTTTATGACACTTGAAGTCTAAACACATCATGCTGTCTTTTGTCTTTGTGGGGTTCTTCTTTTTTAAAAAATGGCCAAATGTTGTACACAGAAAAGTACAGAAATAAAAATTTACCAGACACCTGTATATCCACCATCCAGATTTAACAAATGTTAACATTTTACTATATTTGTTTCAGATCTTTTTAAAAATAAATAGCACAGTACACATAGACTCTGCTTCCTCATCCCGTTCCTCTTAACCGTATGATACCATTTATATAAAATCTAAAACATTCAAAACAATTCTAAGTATTTTGATGGACTGCTGCATATGTAGTAAAACTATAAAAACAAGCATGTGAAGACACACCAACAGCAGAATGTATTTTTTGTTTTTTTAAATTTAAGTTTAATGTAGCTCAATCCCCACACATCAGTTGGTTCCAAGAAATCACACCTCAGTCATTTTGGCAAGTGGTTTCTTTTCCCCCTTACTTGAAATCTTACAAGAAATCTGCTATGGTAGATTAAAGCTAGGGAACCTCTAGCTTTCAGGTCATTGGGTTCACCTTTAAGAGGCTCATGGTCTGAATCTACACAGACCTCATGAAAGCAGGAAGGCTGAGTCTTTGTGCCATCCACTCCCCTCTGCCAAACATGCCTCTAGAACCTGTGTCACAGCCTCCAGTGCCACCTACACTTAGGGTTCAGGCCCAGCATCCATACAAGCTCCTCATCACAAATGCCAGAACCTTGGCACAAATACCTGGGTACCCAGCAAAAGTCCTACCCTACTCCCCAACCTCCCAATTTCAGGAAATTTAATTCTTTCTGAAGTTAGAGTTCCCCTCTGTTCCTTCGACATTTCAATCCTCTAGCTTTGGGGCAGTAGAGTTCTCAGTCAGTAGTAGTTTACCATGCTAAAGGCGTTTTAAATTTCCCACATATTAAGGGAAGCTGACGTTCAGGACATGATCTGTTCACCCTCAAAGGAAAAACACCAAAATATCTCTTTTCTTCTCTAATGAGCTTAGAGAAGCTTAGAGTAGTTTGAACTTAGTAGTAGTTGTGATTTTTCAAACACATTATCGTGTCTCAATTAACACAGTGTCCCTCTTGTGCTCGGGCTTGCTGACCACACTACCCAGGAGCTCACCTAGATTTTCCCTGGCACTCACTTCCAGTAGATTCTCTTCTCTACCAGTATTTTTTGTCCTTCTAAGGAACAGTGTACAAAGGTTCGGCCCCTGGCATCTCACTACTCTTACTTTCACTACTCAGTCTTTCTTGCATTGTTGATCTCTTAATAATCCCAATCATTTGCTAGTCTCCTCAGAAAGTTCTCCTCCTGGGTTCTCCCTTCTCCTATCCTTCATTTTATCGGTGAAACCAAAACATTACCTGGTGAATAAAAGGGGGCTTCTACCAATGTGTTTAATAAAATACATTTTGAGGTATTAAACCTCTCACAAAATGAAATTGGAAACAAATTTTAAAAATGCTCGAATGTATTCAATCCAGGAATGAAAGAAGGAAATCTATCTTCAGATTTCTTCCCAAACTATCTACACCTACATATTCATACACTTACTAATTAAACTGGCTTTCCTCAAGTAAAAGCCAAGCCAAAAAAAAACCTCCAAAATCATAGTTTCTTACATAATTTCACTGTTAAAATATATGCATTTTGCTAAAAAGAAGTTTTTACTTAATTCATTAAAAATCTGTATTACAGGACTTTGTGGAATACATTGAGGATCCACCACTACTTATAGTGCTGACTCTCTGTTACAACGAGTTCCAAGTTCCACTCAGAAACCTCAGCAATCTAACCCAGGGGTGACTCCACACACACAAAGTCAAGTGATAAGTACAAAAAAATCTTACTCCCAGTATGGAAATATTTCACTTGTCTGGAAATATCTCATTTCCAGCATTAGCATTGTATTTCAGTTATTAGAGAACTATCTAAATGCCTTCCTTCCCCATAACTCTTTTGTGTACAAGAAAAATACTTATTAAACACATATTTAAGGCTTCCAGAACTAAGTAAACAAGATAAGCAAAACTCCATTTTTTATAAACTATTTCTTATCCTTTTTTCTTGTTTTCATGTCCAAAGTTATTAACTAATAATAGTAGAATATTAGTTACTCTTAGATTGAGTTGACAAATGGAAGTTCATAAATACTAACATTCCCACATTTTTAAAAGCCCTTTAAAAACAACATAAATTTATTTTGTATCTCTCAAGCCTAGATGATGCACAGTGCACAGTAGGTGTGCAATAAATATTTGAGAATGGAAAAGTGTCTGTTTAGAATGCTTTTAGATATAGTCCAGCCTAAGGGGGGAAAACGATAATTCACAATCTCTTTGAATCCTTAGGTTGTATTTTCTCAGCAGCATGGTGGTATTCCACTCTCCCTTTTCCCACACTCTCCCAACCCCAAATCCCTAAAAGGCTGAATTCAGATAGGCAGGACTGGACAAATCAAATGCTTCATTAAGAATGCCTGAAGAAATATGCCCAACGATGAAATTATAGCTCTTAGACCAGCACTCAAAACCCTGGAATAAAAGAAAAGAGCGGAGGAGGGGATGGGGGCAAAATTATGTGATTTGACCGTGGTTACTTATCCAGAAAATGTTTCTGAAAGCTACTAACTACTAGTTGTGGTAAAGGTTTTTAAGCCGGGAAATGGAGAGTCTCTCTCTCTCCCCCGACTGTCTGTAATTCATGTGCAGTTTGGGGATGGCACTATGTCTTAAATACAATAATATTTTAGAGAAATTTAAACACTCTAAGTTAACAGGTATGCCAATTTGGAGCCATAGGAGCCACAAAAGAGATGCAACTCCAGAGATTTCAAATAATTTGATAAGGCGTAACCATTTTTCTAAAGTTCCGTGGCACTTTTTTCATCAGCCTGAAAAGCTCAACCATGCAGCCTAATTCAAGGCTGCAGGCAGGAGAAATTACTGACTTCATTATGCCTGCCTGGTGCTCTCCAGCGAAAGTGTGCAGCACAGGGCATTCTCATTCTCAGAGGCTCTTTAGAAAGCTTGGCCCTGACAGATCTCCACTGGCTTCTTGTGAAAACAGGGAGAAGGAGGTTATGTTCTATTGTGTGCCAGGCTCAGAGGTTTGTGCCTCCACCTTCGTTTCAGAAAAGGCCCACAGTGGGGCCTAGTCACATCCCAGTCATAATGGCCCTTGGGCCACTGAACACCATTCAGGGTTTGCTAAAGAGAGATTAATGTTTATTATTATTGCCATTAATGGTATTACTGTTATTGTTGTTATTATCCATTGCTTATTGGAAATGAGCACTCTGTGGTCTTTTGAAACATTTCACTGCTTCCCCTGCAGGGTGGAGAATAGCCAGTTGCTTATCTACAAGGGAACAGAGTAAAAGTGAAACCATGGCTTTTTCCCTGCACTTCTTTGGAGGCAACTGGACTTGTGTTTTTATTGGCTAAGTTAGATAAGAAAGCAGGAAAGAATGATGTATTAGCTAAAGTGAAGCCGGCATCTTTAAGAGAATAAACCCCCACATCTAAGTGGCTTAATGCAATACAGGTTGATTTCTCACTGCTCTGAAACCTAAGCAAGGCATTACCAATGGGCAGGCAACATTCTTCTAAGCACTAACCATGGGATTTGTGTGCATTTCATTTTGAGGATACCAAGTTCTTGGTGGTAGACTTCATTCCAATCAGGTGAATGGGGAAAAGACCACACGTGGGAGGTCTCAGAGTAGTTCACAATCCTACTTACATTTTATTGGTCATACTTACCCACAAGGGAGTCTGGGATATGCTCTTGTGAGTAGCAAAGACAGGATTGGAACCATCGCAACCCTGCCTCAGAGACTTGTTCATCAGGTATTAGGGATATAAGTGAGCACAAGGGAGCTCACTTATATGTGGATTCTAAAACATCAAACTCATAAAAACAGAGTGGAATGGTAGTTGCCAGGGGCTGGGGATCCGGAAAAATGGGGAGAATTTGGTCAAAGGGTAAAAACTTTTAGTTATAAAATGAGTAAGTTCTGGGAAGATAATGAGTGGCATGATGACCATAGTTAACAACACTGTATTAAATATTTGAAAGTTACTATGAGAGTAGAGGTTTAATGTTCTCACCACAAGAACAAATAATAACAAAAATAGTAACTACGTGAGGGAAAGGACATGCTAACTAACTCTATTGTGGTAACATCTTGTGGCATATAGTACCTGCAGCAAATCATCACTTCATGTACCTTAAATTTACACAATGTTTTATGTTAATTATACCTCAATAAAGCTGGTGGGGAGGAAGAACACGTGGGGTTCTAGATAACCTTCCCTGAGAAGGTGACCTTGTGTGGCTAGGTAGCACAGTGGGAGCAGATCTGACAGCTCTTGGTACATTGCACATACCTGTTCTTTACTTCTTGTTTCAGGAAAGACAGTGTGAGCTGCCCTAAAGATATGTCCCTCTTGAAGTGACTTACATTTTTAGGAGTGAATGCCTGGGTTCTGCTTACTATGTAGGAGATATGGAGGTCAACTCCTTCAAATGCAGATTTTCATCCAGTTTCCTACTGTTTTTAGCCCTACAACTCACTCTTCTCTGTCACCATATTGATGTATCTGAGCTTGTAGTGCATGCTATCTTTCCTCTTTTCTGTGTTCCTCTCTGGAAAAACTCTAACCTGTGCCTTCCCTGACTCTCCCTTATTAATTCCCATATCTCCATATGCTGCTACTCATCTGTAGAAGTTTTATTAAAATATCTTAACTGATAATGTCTTCCCCGTCCCCTCTTTGTTCTTGTGGGCTTAGGCAATATTCGTAATTTCTTAAGAAGCTTTTAAAAAGTACAGATTCCTTGTCTCATCACTTGAAGATTTAAGTTAGTATGAGTTAGGACTTAGGTTTCTCCATCTTATAGTATTTAAAAAATTTAAATATACAAAAATAGGAAGACCACAATAAGCCTCCATGTGGCTAACACCAGGACTTAATAATTATCCAGATTCAAGATATTTTTTCTTGCTCAAGTACTTTAAGGTAAGCCCAGACATTGCGTCATTTTTGTCACTATATAGTGTAATATGTGTCACTAAAAATTTAAACATTTTCTTATGTAACCACAACACCATAAAAGTAACCATAGCTCTCTGGAATTATCTAATGTTCAAGCCCATAATCTAATTTTCATGTTCATTTCAAAATTTATTTATAATTGGTATATTTTTCAAAACATGAAAAGAAGAAGACTGTATTTTTACAACGCAAGTACAGCATTGATAGCAAACATGATGAGGACTTCCCAATAAAAGAAAATGTATGAATTAATCTCACTTACAAATTTCAACTGGCAAAGAAATATCTTGCAAACAGCAAACAAAAAACTTAAGTGGCTATACTAGTAATCAGACCAAACAGACTTTAATACAAAAATTAAAATTAGGAAGGACATTATATAATAACAAAGATAAACATACTGGCACCTAGAAACAGAACCCCAAAATGCACAGAGCAAAAACTGATAGAATTGAAAGTATAAACAGACAATTCAACAAGAATACCTGGAGACTTCAATACCCACTTACAATAATGGATAGACCAACTAGGCAGAAAATCAACAAGAATATAGAAGACTTGAACAACTATAAACCAAATCCCGAATAGAGATCTATAGAATACTCCACCCAGTGCCAACAGAACTTGCCTTCTTCTCAAGTGTGCATGGACGTCCCCCAGGATAGACCATATTCCAGGCCACCAAACAAGTCTCAAAATTTAAAATCATTGAAATCATACAAGTATTAATATGTTCCCCAACTGTAATGAAATGAATAAAGGAAGTGAATAGAATAACAAAAATAAATTTGGGAAACTCGTAAGTACGTGGAAATTGAAGCACAAACTCCTTTTAAAAATTGTCACGAAAAAAATCACAGAAAATTATAAAAAGTACTTTGAGATGTACCAAAGCTTAAAGAATGCAGCTGTGCAGTGCATGGAAAGACACTGATAGCTGAAAGCACTATATTAAAAAAAAAGGAAAATTCAGATCATTAAGACAATCTGCCACTTTAAGACATAAGAAAAAATAAAAGCAAACTAAATCTAAAACAAACAAAAGATAAAATATTAAAATTAGAGTGAAAATGACTAAAATAGAGACTGGAAAAAAACAGAGAAAAATTAATGAAACAAAATTGATTCTTTGTAAAGATCAAAAAGGTTAACAAACCTCTAGCTAAACTGTGCAAGAAAAAAAAAAGAAAAATTAAAAAAAACTCATCTCATTGTTCATTTTATCATATCTTTTTATTTTTTCTTATTATGAAAAACAGCAGTGGTAGGCAGAGAGCAAATAATTGGCATGTATACACACAAATTCAGTGTCTACAATTCCTCAACATTGATTGAGGTTTACTTCTATCTTTAAAAAAATCCCCAAGCATGATTAAAACAGATAATATTCTGTTCAAAAATGTAATTGAACCAAATAACTTGAAATCCCCACAGAGACATTTATTTGAGAAAATTTGCTATAGCAATAATTGCCATTGGTCAAAAAGATGCCTCTAGATCTCTGTTAGATGATATCCCAAAAGTAGCAAGAAAAACAACATAATACTATTGTTTTTCTAATTCCAGTCTTTGGAGTTCCCTTTTTAAAATTCTTAAGGATTTTGAACTTATTTTAGTTGTTAATTTCATAAAGAAGGAACCCTTTAAAATATGCCTTAAAAATTTTATGAGCTATAGAGTTAACTGCTTAAAGATTCTAGGCTCATGTAAGGATATTAGTTATAGTTTCATTAAGAAACATAGGCACAAGAAAAAAAGGATAAAATGTCATTATATGGAACACCTTATAGTGTTTGGGAACCACATAGTTCACTATGAACTACAATGTCAAATTGCACACCAGTTAGATAAAGAAGGGTGAGTGACAACATTTAGCAAAAAATAAGAAAGACCTATCACACAGTGGGGAGAAACAACTCCTACTCTTTCTTATTTTTAAAAATGAACCAGGAAAAAGGAGTATCATAGCACAAGGACAATTAAAATAGCAATTCAGAAATTGGACTTTGGTCCTATATTTACTATGAACTAGTTGAAGGACCCTTTCTGAGTCTTCCTTTTCTTCAATCCTAGAATCTGGAGGAAGAACAGTGAGGGGGTGGACCAAATCATCTTTAAGATCACTTGCTGTGCAGGAATCGAATGTATTCTAAATCTTTCGTAAGTTCCATTTCAGATATACACACACAAAAGAGATAAAAGTGCCAGTTGCTATCTTTTTTCCTAAGGCTTTTCTCCAATCTAGTGTTTTAAAAAAAAATTATGACCATCCTTTATTGTTCTGTATACGTTCGTGCTTAATTATAAGAAAATTGTTCAAGTCCATTTTGAAGTCAATCTTTTTGAAAGAATAATGTTTATGTTTGAATTTTCTGGCTCTGGATTTTTTAGTATAATAATATTATCATTAATTCTAAATTAGTATTACTATTATTTATTGTCCAGTTGTATTTTAGTTCATAGAAATGCCAATACTATGTAGCAGTAAGAGCATTGAATTTTGAGTTAAGAACATACTTCTTTGTGTCCATCTTTGCCGTGTGACCTTAGGCTTGTCATTTACAGCATTTAGCCTTAATTACCTCACTTGCATAATGAGAAAACTAGTAAAATCTGTCAAATATACTTCCCAAGATTATTGTAAAAAATCAAGTAAAACCATTTAAAAATCGCTAAGCATGATACAACTAATATTTATACTAGTTTTTTATTCCCCTACTTAGGAGTACTGAAATTCTATACATATTTCAAGGTGAGATTTACTATGAATTTTAGAATGTTTGTGTACTTTCAGAGTTTTGGTCCTTCAGTTCTGCATATATAGTTAAGTTCTTAAAAATGCAAAACATGCCCAGCTAATCCAGAACCAGTATTAACACAAAATGTGAAGAAATAGTCCCACCAGCTTGGACAGCATGCTGATAGCTACAGGGCCGAGCTCACCTAAATGCACATGGCTGGTGACTTGTTTAAATGTACAACATGGAAACGTCCTTGTATAACCAAAATCCCATGCAGTCACGAGTGCTATAACTGTAATGGCAATAATTAAAAGGGAACAAATTTTCAAATATAACCTTTAACCAAATTATATCCAAAACTTAAATTGTTTCACTCAATGAAGTGATTATTTTTCAAGGTTCCCTGGGCTTTCACAATGAAGGGAGTTTCTGGTTACCAAGTTCACTGCCAGGAAATACACTGAGAGTAGTGATTGCCATAGATCTATGGGGAGATTAAGATCTGGCAAAGATGGTGGATGGTGCTCCAAAGTGCCAGGTCCATATGCAGAAAGACTGTGAGAAAGTTTCTTTTAGCTTTCTCAACGTAAATAATTATAGTAACCTGGAAATTTAATAAAGTTCCTTGAATATAAGCAGCCTGGGGAATTATTGGTTTTGAATTACTGGCAATGGTGAAGAGGGTTAAATACAGTTTCAGAATGAAAATTAGTTTTATTTTGTCAGGAAGTGAGTGAGCAAAAAGGTGCAAAAGCAAGAAAGAGAAAGAAAGATCACTGGGGCTGATACCAAAAAAAAGTGCAGCCTAAATTCAGAGATGACAGAGCAGGTGAAGATTTGCAGTGTGGTCACCACAGTGTCACCTACAGCTGAGAATCCCAGAGAGAGAGAGACAGACAGACAGAGACAGAGACAGAGACAGAGACAGAGACAGAGGCAGAGAGACAATGCAAATGCAAAGCATACTCACAGTTCTGAATGAGATCTGATCCTTTCTGTCCCACATCTTTTCATGCCCTCCTATAGAACTCCAAAATTCATTTCTTCTTTTCTGCAGAAAGAAAACTTTATTGCAGTACAGTTTTAATGAAAATCAGTTACTCCTCACTGTCTTGCCTACATTGTTGAATTCTGATCCTCAAACAACACACTCTAATATAATATTTTTTATCTTTGTTTTCATGAAACATATGTTCACTTTTGAACCAGGGCTCACATTTTCCCTCTGGCTCACTAGAGGAAGTCTCAGGTGGAAGGCATTCTATTTTGCCTCCTCACACTCAGATATCTTGTCCCACAATTAGGTTTTACAGATCCATAAGGCTGGAATGATCCAAAGGTAATTTCAGTCACCCCTCATGAGGTGCTGGAATAGAAACCTGAACTCAATATCTTATGCCCTTAATAGTAGTATTAAGTCTCTTAACTTTTTCAGTTCTGTGGATTTCAGATCTCTTCCTAATCTATAAATACAGATAAACTTATAATTTTAAGGGTCATTTTGGCAATTAACTGAAATATTATAATTAAATTTCAGGAAGGACATGAAATTAAATGCCAACACTCTTTACCCTTACCTACTATGCCTTAACCTATCCATGGGAAGAACTATATCTGAAAACCATTGAGTAAAACAAAATTATTTTAAGTTTTTTTAAAAGCACATAAAAGTAGAAGTTGCACACATTTATAAGAAGTTTAAATAAAAACAAGGACTTAGGAAGTAAATAAGCCTGTTTAAAGTTGGGTTTTGGGGGTTCTGTTTTTTTTTCTTTTTTTCAGAGAGAGGGAAAGGGAGGGAGAAAGAGAAAAGAAACATCCATGCGTGGTTGCCTCTTATGCACCCCACACTGGCAACCTGGCTGCAAACCCAGACATGTGCCCTAACTTGGGAATCAAACCTGCAACCCTTTGGTTTACGGGCTGACACTCAGTCCACTGAGCCACACCAGCCAGGACAATAATCCTGTTTAGAATCCCAGCTCTACACTGACTAGCTCTGTGAACTTTGTGGTTTTTTGTTTTATTTTTCTTCTTCTTCTTTTAGCTCTGTGAACTTTGACCCTCAATCTCTCTGAACCCCACTCTCCTTTTCTAAAAAAGGAAGACTATAATTCATATCCATCAAGATTTTGGGAGGTATTAGGTAAAATCATTTATTCATAATGCATTGTTTCATTATTCATGCAACAAATTGCCTTGTGAACTGCTACAATACCAGGTGCTTTTCTAGACACTGGAACTACACCAGTGAACAAAACAGACAGAAATCTCTGCTCCATAGAGATGTTATCTGTTGTGGGAGAAGTTAGACATTAAATAATAAAAATAGTGAGTAATGTAGATGTTATGCTAAGGGTTGTAAATGCTATAGGAGAAAGAGGAGTAAAGGGGATTGAGAGCTTAGTAGGAAGTTTTGTGGGTGAAGAAAGGGAAAAGCGTGTTACTGTATTAAATATGATTGGGGTAGGACTGGTTGAGAAGGTGAAACAGGAGCAAAAACTTAAAGAAGTTATCAGTAAGTCAGTCGAGTGGTAATGTGAGGAGAAGGGCATTCCAGGCAGCAACAGCAGCTGAGGCAAAGGCACTAAGCACAAGGAGGCCAGTATGGTTGGGAAAAAGTAAGCAATGTGGAGACTATTAAGGAAAAGGCAAAAGGAGTAATTAGGGCCAAGTCACATAGGGCCTCACCGGCTATTGTGAGGACTTGCCTTTTAATATGAAAGAAATGGAGACTTTTTGCAAAATTTTGTGAAAGGCAGTGACATGAGCCAATTAGTGCTTTAAAAGAATCCCATGGGCTCTGACTGGTGTGACTCAGTTGGCTGGGCATCATCCTGCACAGCAAAAGGTAGCTGGTTCAAATCCTGGTCAAGGCATATGCCTCCGGTGTGGGTTCAGCCCCTGGTTGGGGTGCATGTGAGAGGCAATCAATCAACGTTTTTCACGTTGATGTTTCTCTCCCTTTCTTTCTCCCTTCATTTCCCTCTCTCTAAATATAAATAGTTTTTAAACTATCTTTAAGAAAACAAGCATTCCTTGGGTGCTGTTAAAATTTCTAAACTGTGGATATGCAGGGTAATGGCAAGACAACCACTTAGAAGGCAGCACATGGAAGAGGAATAATGCGCATGATCACAATGGGATGATGAGTAGTGAAAAGTGCGGATCTAAATAGAAGGGAAGCCCACAGGATTTCCTGATGAAGTGAATATTAAGTATAGGACATAAAGTTAGAGAAGATCTTTAGGTTTTGGGGCTGGGCCTCTGGGGGAAAAGAAATGCCATCAACTGACATGGAAAAAATATAAATTGAGCAAGTTTGGGGGTAGAGAGATCAGGAATTCAATTGAGTATAGCAAGCTTCAGATCTATTCAACGCACTATTCAACGCACTATTCAGCATCTATTCAACGCACAAGTAAAGATGTCCACTGGGCAGCTGGATCTATGAATCTAGAGCTCTAAGAAGAGATCTGAGTTGAGCATTTTAATTCAGAAGCATCAGCCCATAAAGATATCTAAAGCCACAATACTGGATGAGGTCAACTGGCAAGTAAATGAAGCTAGAGAGGGGCAGAGGACTAAAGACCAGGAAAATAGCCCAGTGGCCAGTGATGTAAGGGAAAAATGAACAGAATACATCTGGAGGCCAAGTCAAAAGAGTGTTAACTAAAAGAAGAGAGGATCAATGATTATAAGCGTCACGAACTGGTCATCCAAGATAAGGACTGAGAACTAACTGATTTGGCGACATAAAGATCATTGTGAACTTGACAAGAGCAGTTCTGGTGCAGTGGTGACAGTAGTAGAGGAAGCCTAGTGATGCCAAGTTTAAGAAATAAGAAAATTTGGAGAAAGCAAGAATAGATGCTTTTTTCAAGGTGTTTGCTATGAAGGAAAGAAAAGAAATAAGTCATAGCTGCCATGAGAAGTGGAGTTAAATGAAGGCTTCTTGATGTGGAAGAAATCATATGATTGAGTGTTGATGACATGTATGTCAACCTCCTGGAAGAAGGCTTGTCACTTGGTAGCTAGTATTACTGTATTCCCTATGAACCCACTTTTACACTTAGTAATCTTGGATGTCAAAAAATATTTATGTATTGATACTTCGCAACATATCAATGCCTGTGAATATAACTGAAAGTTTGACCTATACCTAAGAGGGATAAGGAAGCTCAGCTAGAAGAAAAGTCTCTCCCTATTTTGGGGGATCTACTTTTTACTACTTTCCAGACCACCACACTGTTTCAAGGAAAGATACTAAGGACAGTTATCATGTTCCCTTTAACCACATTGGAGCCATTGTACCTGCTCATACAAAGAGGCACATACTCTCCCTGAAATGCTTCATTCTCTTCTTGATACAACACAAACACATTTTTCCAGAGGAACATCATGGGAATGTTTATGTCCTTAGCTTAAGACTTCCCATACCCCTCAAATCTATTTGATTCACATGACAGTTGAAATACTACATAAAAGAGAAGAGCAGAAAGACTAGAGGAAATGCTACAAATAGAGGAAAAGGAATGTAATGGAGAAGAGTTCCATATGAGTTCAGTAGTGTCTGCAATTTCCCTGAATGGGAAGAAATGTTAACTCCATTGCAATTATTGACGATTCTATAGGATTTGATGGATGTAAGAAGCAGCTATTAATTTTGTCCATCCAGTGTCTAATCTCCATTTTCTGGTAATAGCTCCTTGGTTTTTCCTTGGAAACTATGGCTCCGCTATTTTCTACAAGCTCAGTGGACCGTAGATCTAGTTTTTGTATTCCCTTCTTTGCAAAGTGTAGGAGAAAAAACCTCAGCATGAACTAATCAACTTTTCCTCTAGCAGGAAGTGGCACCAGGAAGGAAAGGTGTTGTTATCATCTTCTTGCCACAGAAATTCCCTTAAGAGATGGTCTACTGGGTCCTGCTTCCAAGAGTCAGGGTTCAACTTCAGTATCCTCTGTTAGTATGCTCTACTGTGACTTGACCAGTTTTTCACACCATTAATCAGTTCTACTCAGTCTGTAGCCATGCCATACTTGTTAAGTGTCTTAAGTATAACTTCTAGGATGGCCTGGTCCATGTTCATTCCAGCTTCAGTCTTCACCTCTTTCTTTATATCTGCGAGTCATCATAGATCTTAAAAGTCAATTCCCCTTCCCTCTTTTTTTTTCTTTTTGAATTAAGTTAAGCACAGTTCCTTGCACTGTATTTATGACCAAAGAATGCTAGAAAGAGAATAGATTAGTCTGAAAACCTGGTTGCTACCAGAGACTTTCAAAACAACTTCTCTTAACATACCTATTAGTAGGTTGGGGTCTTCCTTTATATGCAACCTCAGGTTTTTCACTTCTTTCACTCTCTGGCTTGATATAATCTCTCCCTATTGGATAACAATTGGAATTGCTTATGAATCAGGAACTGTTTCCCTGCTCACTGTCTCCTCAATGACATGGTAACACATTCATGCTTAAAACTCTATCTTCTTATTTATAATTGGAACCAATAATAATTAGAAAATAAATATCACTAAAAAACCTAACACAAACATAGAAAGATGCTTAAAATCTTTTGTTATCTTCTAGTCAGGCATTTGAGGAGAAAAAGAAGATATCCTTCGTTCACTAAAAATTATTTTTAATATAAAAAACAGAAATTAGTTACCTACATGCCACTCTCAAGAGCCTTTTGCTCTTGGCTATGAAACCTCCATTTGAAAGCCTTTTCCTCTGAGTTCTCTGCCACAGTTTTATGGGATGCTCAATGTAAACAGATGCCTCATATAAATTTTATTTTTATAGGCAGCTAATATACTAATATCCTACAGGGATAATTTAAGCAACCAGGTGTCCAGGTTTAACTAGGCTACAAAGAAAATTTAGCCAAGGACAATAGGACACACCACCTAAGCCATAAATGTCATGGCTCTTTCCTGAGCCACAAGGATTTCAGCAAACTTCAAAATAATGTCACACAGGAACACTGGCTATGGAAGAGTCTCCATTAACTGAGATGAGTCGAATTTATGGATTGTGTTGGGCCAATTTAGAAGCAGGAAATACCTGTATGTATTATTTATATACATAGTTCCACATTGAAACTTGGAGTAGTAAAATGTATCTTAATGAGATGGCATCAAAACACCAAGTCCTCCTAGCAGGGTTACTGAATTCTGAGACTATAGGAAAGGATCCATACTATTAGAAATTATACAGTGTAAAAATAGATAAACAGTACTTACCATACACACAAATATAGGTTATATTTCTGAATGTAACCAAATTCCTGTTGAGAAGAAATTTTAACCTTTGCAGAAGAAACCACCAGTCAAGTTACTGGGAACAGGTCTTTGACCCTTCGCTAAATACAGAAGGCATCTTTGTTAGTTATTCAAACGTAGAGCTGGAACTCACCCCTTGCCCTGGTATAACAGATCCTTTTTTAGCTTCCTCCCCAGTGCAACATAGACTACTGAGCTCCAAACTGGAAAGGAGGTTGGCACACTGGAATAAAAAGCAAGAAGGTTTCTGGAAGAAAATAGTTTCTTCTCTTTGAAGGTTGAATACTATAAGAATATATGCAAATAAATAACTTTAGCAACTGAGTTCTGCAAAAGGAAAGGTGATAAAAATGGGAAGTTGGACCGAGGGCTAAACTAATGTCTGGAATTAGGTAGCTCATGAGGCTTCCTGCAACATCTTTTCACAGACAGAGATTCCTTAAGTACAGAAGTGATGCTTTGGAGTCATGATGAGAGCATGAATTAACTAGCTGCGACCCTAATATGCAAGCATGGGAAAGCTTTGTACTGTAGTGGGAAGCAAGTAAGAAGGTTTCAACTAGCAGACCATGTGGCTGCAGCAGAAATAATATATCTGGTAAAAAAAAATGTGGGGGGACCAGATAGAGGTCCAGAACCCTTCTCCAGTACTCTCCAAGGTGTGTTTTGGAAGTAAGATAAGCTCTCCCACAATGCAAAATATACGACTATGTGTGTACCCCCAGCTGGTGAGACAGTCAATTTTGATTATATATATATAATACTCCATAAATATAGACTTATATTGTTCTATCAGTATATAGCTTAAACACATGGAGTTAAAATGATTTATGAAGACTTGCACATTTTTTCAATATAAGCATCACCCTCTTTTATAAGTAATATTCCTCATTTCTCTCTTTTTAAGTATGTTTTCTGTAAATTATCTCTTTAGCACTATTTTCTACTCAAAATGAAACTACAAGAAAGGGGAATCCTGGGCACTGTCTTCTTGTATCATATATTCAAGTAACCTGAAGGCTTGGCAGAATTCCTAAATTTTTTTTCAGGTTTCAAAGACATGTAGGCAGGTACCCAACAAAATCTGGGGCTAGTGAGTCCAGTGCACAAACTGAGAAGCCTAAAATCCAAACAGAAAAGACAAAAGGCTCTTCACCTAAAGAGGAGAAAAAGCCAAAGTTCAAAACTAAAGAGACCAAAGACCTTAAATCAAATCATTCATTCATTCAAAACTCATTAACCACTTAATACATACAAGAGTCTACCCTTGGTGTCATGGACTGGGGGTGGTATAAAGTCTATGCCCTCAAGCGTTTTAAAGTGTATATTCTGGTCCCAGCTTATACGTGAGAAACTAAATACAAGAAAGATGGAAATGTGGCACTCCTAGAGAATATCCATAAAGCAAGGCAAGTATAAAAATAACTGTAATACAAGATAGAAATGATGAGGTCTCATCCGTGTGGAAGAGAGGCAATTGACAAGAGTGCCTGTAGAGGTTCAATAATAAATGCTTCAGAATCCCAAGATGTAATGATGCCTGCAAACAGAAAATGGACATCCCCAAATCAGGGCCAGGTTGAGGTCTTTTGAGGCCTTAATCCCCAAGGAGATTATGATGATATTCAACTCTCTCCATCATTACCATATATAATTCAAAACAAAACAGTACTTACATTTTTTAAAAGCTAAAGAAATTCAGCTGAGTTTTGATTGTCTCCCCATGATAACTTTCCCCATGATTCTTTTTCTTGAGTTAACACATCCTTTCAAAGCCAATTTTTGGGAGGTGCTCCTGCTTCACTAAATTCATTCTTAGTCTATCTATACTAAGATACATACAGTTTTATTGGCACACAGCCACACCCATTCATTTGTACAACATCTATGACTGCCTTCCCACCACAATGGCAGAGCTGAGTAGTTGCAACAAAGACCAATGGCCTACAAAATCTAAAATATTCAACGTCTGGACATATATAGAAAAATGTTTACAAATTCTCCACTTCTAGAGTAATTCAGCAGAAGTAGAAAATTAAAAAAAAAAGCATGAAAGTGTTATGCACTTACTTAGAAAAATAAGTTGAAAATCTCATAAGAAAACCTGCAAAATAGCAGTTAGCTAGTTAGGCAGTTAATTAGTTAGCTTACCTTTATGGATACAACTGCCCGATTCATTCTAACTCCTGATACCTGATCACCCAAGGCTGGACTGGAAATTGACTAGAGATTATGAAGTTGAAGTCTATGGAAAGTGTGTCACATTTACCAACCAGATCATTGACCACCTGACTAACTCATCCACCCCTATAGAGGAATGACAGTCAAACTGATGATCAGAAGGTTGCTTGACAAACACAGAACGGGAGGAAGAGACTGAAGTGAGTTGTAATGGCAACGACAAAGAGAGCTTAAAGCAGCCATGTCAGTGGATCCAGAATTCCAGAACTCAGGAGCATCGACAGGCCCCCTAGTGTTTGCTCTGTATCCTTCCTTTTACTGTTTGGCCGGCCTCCCTTCTCCTAATGCATTCTTTCTCCAGAAATCCAAGTCTATCAATAGGGCAGCAGTCGAGTTTTGCATTCCTAGTTTCCCATCCATTCTATTTCTTTAGATCAAGATTTGCTCTCCTCTATTGCTTCCCTTTCTTAATTTTCAAGGGCATCTCTCTGCTATCTTCAAGTTCAACTCAGAGTTGTTGATGGCATTTTTTTTTTCTTCTCATTCACCAGAGCTCAGAGTAGATTCAGTGTCTCTCATTGTCATGCACCACACTGCGTAGGTAATTACTTCCTCGGGAACTCATTTGGTGCCACAAGCATGTGTTCACCTATTCAGGAATGTAGACAAAGAGCTCATTTAGAGGCCCTAAAACCTTATCAAATCCTGATTTATACAGGTAACCACATCAATAAACCCATCAAAATCCTGCTGGGTAGTGACAGTTGCTAAATAAAACTGAACGTGTCTTTCCTGACTGATTCTGATTTGGAATGTACAGCTCTCTTTCTGACACCTTTTGGATTGTAGCACTTTCGTACTGGAGGCAGAGCGCTCAGCCCTGCTGACCACCATCCCTCCTACGTTGTAAGGCATTTTACACCAGGATTATTGGGAGTTTTCAGTCCTTCTTTGTCCGTGTGGTTGATAACTTAGTGTAACACTGAATGGATCATCTATCAATTGTCTATTTCTTTTCATTATGTTAACCTGGGGCGGTATAGGCTAATGGTTGCTCTTTGAAGAAATGTTTGCAAGGCAGAAAGGTTAATCCTTTAAATCCCTTTGAAAGATGGAAGAAGGAGAGATAACATTTTAAAAGCCAGATATTGTGTTATGTATTTTCCATGTAAAGCATTTATTTTCCATCTTAAAGCACGTACTATTTCACAGATGAAAGTTTAGGCTCAGATACGTTAAATAACTTGTTCAAGTTCTCACAGCCAATAAGTGTAGAATGCAGGGATACAAACTCAGATCTACCTTACTCCACAGTCTGATCTCATTCTGTCACACTGTGTCGCCTTCTTCCAATATCAGTTAGCTTGTAGGATTGGTAGCTCTTGAAGCCACTGATGCATTATCATGAAAAGCATCTTGGTATAGAACTTATTTTTGTTTTTAGATTTCTTAAATTCACCATCACGTCCATAGCTGTGTCAAGTGCTTTCTGGAATTAGTGATCAACGACATAAATAAATTGACATTTCCATTATCTTCCCACAATCCTAACTTAGTAACCAAGTAATCCTAACAGTAACCAAGAAACGTCAGCTCCAGTCAACATTCAAATAATGCCACAGATATTCATCAAGTACCTACTATGAGTCAACCACTGGTGCTGAGTTTTATAAAAGACTCTTGCAGTAGATGGACCCAGTGGCCAAACATATTAGCTACACCATGCCCAAGGAACCCACTGTATGGATGCACAAAAGAAACTTCTAAAGATTTTAAAGGAAAAACATGTTTTAATCACTGAGATTTTTTTAATATGTAGACATAGCAGCAATGCACCCATGTATGTGATTAAAACTCTGTTAAATGCAGAGCTGATTTGCCCTCTGTTCAGAGGGGCTGATGCCACACCTGCCCAACCAAGAAATCCTGTTCGGTAATGAGTGCTCAGGTTTACCACATCACCAGCACTCAACCATTTCCAGTCGAAAGAGTGAAGCCGACCCTGGCAGTGACATGAGCACCTGATGATATCTCCTCTGCTCTTCTTAAAAGCTTTCTTTCTGTCTGCTGGCATGCTCCATGGGTGTGGCAGCTAGTAACACCTACAACATACCAGAATATGAAATACTTTAGATATGAAGTGGGGATACCGGCTAGGAAGAAATTAGGAAGCTGCGTCTTCTATTCAATGGTAATGGTAACCCTGTCTCAGAAGGGGAATGGAACATAAAATAAGGTTGGTATAATGTTCATTTAACAAAAATAGTATCAGACACTTATGATAAACAATGCATTCTATCAGGCCCTGGGATACAAGAGTGAACAAAACAGATGCTGCCTGTGCTCTCATAGGCCTTGCTGTGTAGAGGGGCAAACAGACATTAAATAGTCGAGACTGAGCTCAACAATGAACATTTGCCAAGTATCATGAAGAATACTATAAAGTGCAGAATGCTATAAGAGCATCTAATAAAGGCTCGCTGAGGTAATGGCCCATGAAACACGTCCAGGTGCTAATCTCCAGAACCTGTGAATATGTTACCTTACATGGCCAAAGGGCCTTTACAGGTGTGAATAAGTTAAGGATCTTGAGATGAACAGGTTATACTGGATTATACTGTGGGTCCAGTACAGTTGCAAGGAGCCTTAGAAGTGAAAGAAAAGCAGAGGATATTTGACTATAGATGAGGAGGTAGGAGTGATAGGACATGAGGACGATTCAACCTGCTGTGAGCGGCTTTGAAGATGGGGGAGGGACAAGAGCTAAGAAATAGGGAGGTGGGGCTTGTTGAAGCTGAAAAAAGATAAGAAAATGTTTCCTCAGAGGCTCCAGAAGAAAGACTGCTAACACCTTGATTTTAGCCCAGTGAGACTGTTGTCAGACTTTTGACCTCAGATCTGTAAGATAATAAATTTTTGTCAGTTATTTTAAGACACTGAGTTTGTGAGCAGCCATAGAAAATGAATACAGTCCTAAACTTAATGCAGGGGGTGAGGGACGATCAGAGAAAGCCTCTGAGGAATTTAACTGAGACTTCACAAGTACAATAAGTTGGAGTTAGTAGGGTAGAGTGCCTGGTCCACTAATTCCTGTCCCTTCCCCCTCATTCCATACCTCACTGATGCCCATGGCTTCCTTGGGTGGCTGCTGTGTTTTCCTGAGGTAGCTGGTCCCAGAGGTCATGTTTCTGACAGGCTCCACAATGCCAGGGAGCTCTGATTAGGAGCAGAACCACACATGGACAAATGGATATAATCTTAAAAAGTGCTACAGCCTTGAGTAGTACCAAGAAACAAGGAGAAGAAACTCAGTCCAACAGAGACCCCACGAAAAAAGTTTCAAACTTTATTCTAGATGGCCAGAAGAACCAGTTGGCTTGGCTGACTCCTGCTCCTTGTCACAGTGTCTCGGCAACATACCTGCAGCAAGAGACAGAGTCACATTTCTGGCTCTACGGATAGCCAACATGACATACAGTTGGCCTGAGGATTAAAGAATGGAGTAGGTTTCTCCTCAGATCCTAATGGTAAGGCTTCAGAGTAAATTTTATGTTAAATCTTAAAAGAGAGAAAGTCATAGATATTTGAGGAGATAAAAACAAGTGGCACCAGACAAAAGAGTTTGGCATAAACATTGCTAATGTACTGCACAAACACCTTCAAAAATTCTTAAATATTTTGTAGCAAAAAAATTCTTGTAATTTCTAATAATTTGGGAGGGAGAATTTCTTTTGATTTTTGTGTTTTTTCAAATTATTGAAGTAATACTGATCTAGCATACATATGGGTTCTACTAAACAGACCCTTCAAATGCCTACCTAAAATTAAAGAAAGAATCCCACCCCACTACAGAAAGGCCAAGGGAAACCTGAGATTTTGGTGAAGCGTGTCCTCATCAGACCTTTCAAAGCATGTGGCAATCACGCATAATGAAGGAGAATGCTGAAGTGGCTTCAACTGCCTATTGGTTTGAGAAGGTGACCTGCCAGTCCCTGGATATTTGGGTGGGAGACATTAATCAAGCATTCCTTTGTCAGTGTTAGTTAAATACAGTTAAATGATCCTATCTGCCTGGGCTGTTTAGACCTGTCAGAAGTAATCTGCCCCTTCTTGAGGATTGCCAAACAGGTTTTCATCCCAAGTGACTCAGTCATTTATTCCTGTTTAAATGCAAATCTCCCTTACCTCTGTAAGTCCTGGCTCACCCTTAAAAACTCCGCATGGGTTAATGTGCCACACTGCACACAAAGTGCTGAGCATTGTTAGAGATTCTTCTTATTTCTCTGATTACTACAAAAGATGTAGCCAAATTTTCCTCTAGAGTTGGGGAAAGTAGAAAGTAAATGGAAGACAAACCACTGAACAGCAACTAAGGATTCTCAAGTTCAGTGTGAAGGGTACACTTGAATGACTCCTTATCCTTGTTCACCCAGAACCTCTACCGGGAAAACAGGCATTGTCCAAGCAACATGCAAAGAATAGTCCAAAAGCATAGCTTAACATTTTCTGGTTTGTACCATACAATGAAGATTTATACTCTAGAAGACAAAGATGAAATTCCCTCTCATATGGACAAGTATTTTAAAATTTTGAACAAAGAACTGAAAACTGTTCCCTTCATTGTCATACGAGCACCATTTCTTTTTGAAGTTACCAAATGGGTTTGACTACATTTCCTCCTCTTCGGTGCCAGAATCTTTGCACAAGGGGACTGCAGCAAGGGCCAGGGTCCTGGTTCCAGCAGCAGGAATCACCAGCTTTCTACCCAGAACTGCCTTCTGGATGGGAGAGCCCTCACAATGTTCATACTCGTTTACTTCACCCCATAATTTTTCTTCCAGGACTTTCTCCTAATGAACTGTTTGGCAATACCGAGGAAGATGTATGTGCAAAGATGTTCATCCCAGTTTTGTTTACAATGGGAAGAAAAAGCAAATGTAGATGAACACCCTTACACATTCAACAAAAAGCGGGCGGTTAAATTCATCATGGTGCATCAATAGAAAGAGAATATTATGTAGCCATCAATAACTGTCCATATGAAGTTTTAAGGACAAAAGAAATTTGGTTTTACTCACTCACACTTTTTTGTGCTTCTTTCTAATTTTTGTACAAAAGATTGGGATTTCTCTTGGTGATCAGGAGTCAGAAAAAACCCGAAGCAAGCCATGAGAGTATTGATACATAGCACACTGGATGACACTGAACAAGGCTTCTCTTTTCAAAACAGGAATGTGCAAGACTCAGTATTCATTATTACCAAGAAATTACCATGTTTTTGAGTTGACTATATTCTCTATGCTATACTTTATATCCCCATGACTATTCTGTAGCAATGAATTTGTACTTCTTAATCCCTTCACCTTTTTCCCCCATTCCCCCAACTCTCCTCCCCCCAGCAACTGTCAAAACATTTTCTGTGTCTACGATTCTGTTTCTGTTCTGCTTGTTTATTTTGCATTTTTTAATTCAATTGTTGATGGATATGTATTTATTGCCATTTTATTATTCATATTTCTTATCTTTTAAAGAAGACCCTTCAGCATTTCCTATAATACTGGTTTGGTGGTGACAAACTCCTTAAGCTTTCTCTTATCTGCAAAGCTCTTTATCTGCCCTTCAATTTCAAATGGTAGCTTTGCTAGGTAGAATAATCTTGGTTGTATGTTCTTGTTGTTCATCACTTTGCATATTTCTTGCTAATCCCTTCTGGCCTGCAAAGTTTCTTTTGAAAAATCAGCTGACAGTCTTTATCACTCAGTCAAATATCTTTTATATCTGACTACCTTTAAGAACCACTTGCCTCTCATTTTCTTCTGTCTGTTTGCTGTTGGACAAAGCTGATTATCAATTTGTGTTACCCTCTTGGAAAAACAGATCCTCTATAACTATGTCATTAAGCATGTTCTTTACTTCATGGGTCAACTTGCACTGGAAGAGTCCTTCTCGTTAGTTAGAGTTTATACATATGAAAGGAAAATTTGTATTCATATACTCATGAAAGTGCTATTGAGCTGAGAATCTTATTTCAGTTAAACACACTTTTCTCTGTACTGCAGTGTTTGTCGTACCTTTCTTAATAAATCATAAGCTTGTCTTTGAATTGTTCATATTGTCTAAAACAAGATTTTGAGTTGTATGTTTCAATAAATCCTGCTGAACAAATAAACAAAGACCCTATATCAGTGAGTTTCCATCTTTCGGGAGCCTCAAAAAAGTGTTGCTTAAATTCATCTTATGCTGCACCCCAGTATTTCAAATAAGTCAGAGAGGAGCTGGTCTGACTGAGGTGAAGATGGGGACGGATCAAAGCCTAGAGTGACCATGTAATTTATCCTGCAAACTGGGTCTTTCTTGGGAATGAAAGGAGACATTATTATTCATTTCACTGGGGCAGTGTATTTACAAACCATTCTTTTTTTTTTGCTTCAGGAAGATCACAAGTTCAAATTGTCCAGAAGCAGTAAAGAAAATCACTGGAAATTGGCTACATAAAGTGGAAACTCCAACAGGAGTAGTAGGAAAAAGATATAATAACTGAAGTCCAGAGTCAAACACTAAATTAGACAAAAATACATTTGCGAAAACATAGACAGTGGGCTAATTTGATCATTTTAGAAAGTGTTCTAACAATAAAATGCAAAAAAGATAAACCTCTCCAAATTGAATCAGCTAAGGAATAGCTGATTAGGCAGCTTATAGGGAGAAATATACAAATGACAATAATCAATCAAATTATAAGAAAATCTTATTCATAATTAAAAGAATGCAAATCAAAACAAAAAAGGTACTTAACTAATAAATGTTAAAGTGTGAGGATACCTATAGTAATTAGCTTATAGGGAACAATTCATTCTTAACACTGATAATAAACATATTAACAGGTGAAAATTCTTTAGAAGATCATTAGACAATAACTATTAAAATGAAACCACACATTGTCTTAGACCTGGCAATTACACAGCTAGAAATTGACTTCATGTTTGCATGTACACAAGTAACATGTACCATAGTGTATCACAGCTAGAAGAAACCTGGAAACAACCTAAATGTCTATCATTCAAGAAAGGGTTAAATAGATTTACAGACTAGGAAATCCATATGACAGAAGGATGTGCAGCCAATAAAATAAAGCCAGTAGTCCTGCATGTTCTGATAAAGAAAAATCTCAGTCATATTATTAAGAGAAACAACAAAAGCAGGGTCAGAACACTGCATATAATATGCCTTTTATTCTGTTCCTTGTTAGGAGGCTACTTACAGGTGTTATGTATATATGAGTGTTTTCAGGTCACACCAGAGGCTGTGACCACTGGCTGTGTTTATTAGAAGGACTGAGTAGAGAAGTAGGGGAAGAGGTGTCTTTTATTCTGCTTTGTATCTTTCTGCCTTGTTTAAATTTTTAAATATGTTCATGTGCTCCCATTACAAATGTTTAAAATGTCAACAGAGATTATCTGTGTGATTGGATTATCATAGTAAGTATCATAAAAGGTGGAGAAATCTATGTGTGGGGAAAGCAAATAGGAAGCCTAAGTTGATAGGTATCTCAAGCTTATAAAATCATATTACCTAACTATGAAAGAGTTTGGAATGTATATCTCTTCCTTTGCAAAATATTTAGCATTTGGGCCATCCATTCACCCAAACGCTTATTACAATATTAAATTGCAAAGGATGCCATCTCTGGCCCTCGAGTAAGAGTGAGAGGGGGAAAAAAAAAAAAATATATATATATATATATATATACGCATTGGTTGTGGGAACAGAGAATGCATCGAAGATGGATGTCTACTACTAAAAAGGAGCTCCATTTTTGTTACTGGCCCTTGGGAAATGGGAGAGGCCATGCTTCCCTGCAGCCTTCCCTGATATCCTTCTCTTAGGATAGGACATAGGATAAAAGCTACAGTTTTGCATGGGACCAAATATCAATGCTTTCACATGCTACACCCTTTATAAAAGGTGCATGGTTGGATTAAGGCAAAGTTAGAACTGGAAATAGAGACCTTCCCCATGTACACAGTGAAGATCTTCTAGGAACCTGCAGGAAGAGCAGTGCCCTCCCAGAAGACAGTGTAGACACCAGCAGGCCTGTGATATTCTCTTCTCAGTCAGGTCAGGTACCAAATGCAGGAGGGAGGGAAGCAGACATCACAGCACTAAAGGGGAAAAGTAAAGGGGCTTCCCTGTTTTATATGTCCATTTCTCTCTCCACTAACCAGGTAGATATATGAGTTATCATAGGGGTTTTGTTATCCTTCCGGTTAATTTTCCAACCTAACATTTTTGCAAAAACAAAATACTTGTATCTATAATAACTTTCTACAAAGTCTCATTCTTACCCACTATTTCTTTAACAAATAAAAGTTCCTCAGCTATCTAAAAATGGATGTATTATTCCACAAAATAAACATTAACTAATAGTCATCGGGCATCTACGACTACACAGAACCATGACAGGTGCGTTACGTAAAATCACCCTGCAGAATAGGTAATATTACACCCACTTTACAGATGAGGAAACTGAGGCTCAGAAGGGCTGAACAACTTGCACATGTTCATAGAGCTAGTGAGTGGCCAAATGCTGAGTTTAAATGTATTATGGATAATATAGATTGTCTCGAAGTTAAAGTGAATGAAGATGAATTTTTTATAAGAGTTTGGCTTTTCTCATCATCATACCTATTTTCTTAACATCATCATAAATAAAAGACTGGATTCTACACAATCAAGTGAATATGAAACTTTAAGAAAAGAACTCAACTGAAATTTCACTCAGCACATAGAACTTCCTGCACTGATGAAATGTTCTATGTCTGTGCTGTCCCATCAGCGAGCCCCCTGTGGCTGCAGATCACTAGCTAGGTGGCTCCTGTGCTTGAGAACCTAAATTTGTAATTTTATCTCTTTTAGTTCATTTAAATTTAAGTTTAAATAGACACTGGGCTAGAACACTGCAGTTCTAGCCAAAGTCATTCAAGAAACATTTATTGGTAAATGCAATCAAAAGGAGAGGAAGCTGAGGAAGAAGTAATGATATAAAAATCAAGAAATGGTTAGAGCTGGAAAAAACCTTTAAGAGACCATCTCATCCAACCCACTCATTTTACACAGATGAGTAAAGTGTGACCCAGAGAGACTAACAGCAATTCACTAAGGTCACACAAGCTGGTAAGGGACCAGATATAAATCCCACCTTTTAATGAATGCTATGCCTAGCTGTGGCATTAAACAACTGCATAGAATTGAGTTAAACTAGGGAACGTAATAAAATATTTTTTGTACTCTTTTTGAACCCTGTATGAGGCAAGGGACCCATGATAAAACGTCAACCAGAATGCATTCTCCTTGCCTCTGTACCAGTAAGAAATAAGTACCAAATCCCACAAGGCAAGGGACATGGAATTGCTAGTCAATTCCATGGCCTCCTGTTAGGGAAACACCAGGCACCTTGGAACTGTGTTCTGATGTCCCAATTCTGTTACAAAAAAAAAAAAAATCTGACTCCAAATTATAATATTCTCTTAACTATGCCCTGCTTCTCAACCTATACCCCCAAATGGGGAGAGTACTGTATACTTCCCTCACAGAGAAGCTCTTCTATTTAATTAGGTTAATAGGTTACAGATAGGTTAATTGGGTTAAATCCTGGGCAGAGTGGAAGTGCTTTCTAATTGCTGCTGCCACAGCATTACCTGGAGCTGAGTTGGATCTTCAGTGCCCCTTGGTCTATGTCCTGCTCCTCAGAGGCAATTTTAAACATGGTACATGGTAGTGACAAGCACACAGGACACTATCATTCCCCTAAACTCTTTGACAAAGGCATTTTGGAAAAAAAACTACTTTCTGCTTTATAAATGATTTCTTCCAGGTTTCCAGTGAAACAACTCATTAAAAAAAAATTTTTTTTTGACAAATGAAAGGGGAAAAAAATGCCTTTTCAAATCCAGGGCACTTGAAAGTTTCATTTTCCTGTTTTAATTTGCTTCGGTGTTTCCAGGGAATAATAATAGTTTTTTAATGCCAAAGGTGGCTTTCATCACTCAAAGCCCTCTAATTTCCTCCCATACTGCAAGTAATGTGTTAATAGTTCCAAAATGAAATATTACCTAAAACACAACTTGGTAATTTTCCTCACAGTTCAAAGTTATTTGAAAAAGAAGCATCGCCTTTTACAAATATTTACTTTGCCACAACGGAAGACACTGCAAATTATCTGCAATAGCTTCCATTCTATTCTTTTTGTGCCATCTTTGAATCTTCTGTTGGGGAAAAATAAATGAATGGGCAAAAGCTAAAACACTTCCTCCTTCCCTTTCATGTTATAATATCGGGTTCCATGGAAGGACCTGAACTCTACCTTTAAAATTAGATAATGTCATATATATATATAATATAGAGAGAGAGAGAGAGAAAAAAAAAAGCTTGGTATTTGTGGTCTCATTATAGAATACACACACCAAAGAAAGGATGTGCACAGAGGCCATAGAGAATTTAAAAGATTTATTTATGATGTATTACTGTAATTTTTAATTTAGACATGCAAATTTTTTAATTTGCACCGACTGCTTTGCCTTAATGGTTTTGATTAATACTTGGAGGTAGTGTTTGTGAAAGAGATTTATACTGTGATTCATCTGCAAAATAATCAAATCATTACCAGCTAATGACAAAGCTGTGAAAAATGATATAGATATTGTGTAACTTCCAGCTATGGCTGAGCACGTGGAGGTACCCAATCCTTCCAGCAAATGTGGACTTGTGTTAATAACTGCTGGGAAGTTCGCTCTAGGTCCACTCTAATTTGGCAACAAAAAACATTGATCTTAATAAAGCTGTCTGATAAAAGGAGCAGTGATTAACATCCCGAACCCTCTATTCTGCAACTCATGCCAAGGTCCCTTTTTTTTTTTTCCAGGAATGAAATTCCACTGCACTTCCTGCTTATCGCTCCATCTCACCTCAGCCCTCTGTGGGTCTCCAGATAAGGCTACAGACAGTCTGGAGAAGGGAGGTTGGGGAGAGCAGTGCCTGGTGGCTGCAGGTGGCAGTTAGTTGCCCAGGGAGAAAAACACAGCACAGTGAATTTTCTGAGCCTGAACCCCTTCCAGAGGCAACACCCATTCCTTCCAGAATTCAGAGGCACCTCCCTCTCTAATGTGTCCTTCCTGCTTGGGTTCCACCATTTAGGACTGACTGACTCTTGCTTTTTTTGCTAATCCTGACAGAATCAGTGACGGTAGAGGAGAAAACTCCAGAGCCTGTCCAGAGTCAGCAGAACACACTCTCAGATGGTATCAGGAAACAGAAGAGGGCAGGAAGCAGAAACCCACAGATAATCCCCAAATCTCATGATAAGTTCCCCTGACACTCACCCACCCAAGTGGCTAACTTGAGCCAAATGGCAGATTTGGATTTTAGCTTCTTTCTGGCTGCTCCCTTCCAACCAAATAATAACAATTAATGTTTCTTGAGGTCTTACTGTGAGCCAGACATGGTGTTAAGGCATTCCACACCCACATTTTCACGAATTCTCACCACAAACCCATGAAGTAGGTGTTCTTAGTAGTAATATTCCCATTTTACAGATAAGTACATTTTATAGTTAAGTAGCTGTCCCAGAAAAAAGCTGGCATGGGATGAAAGTAAGACTTCTTTCTAGTTTATTCTAGCCCCTCGAGCCCCACCCATCAAAACAACATCATACTGAAAAATGAAAATCACCAAAATGAAGGTAGTCAGAAGGGAGGTGGGTTGAGACAGAAGAAGAGGTTAATTTTTTTTTAATAAAACATGTAAAAAAATGCTTGGGATCAGCCACTGTTAATACTGAAGCAATCATATTTTAACTCATTATCGAGAAATTCAGCTCCTTTTTTATTTCGGTTCTCACAAAGGAAAAGCCCAGTGAGTTGATAATCATTAATATTTCATTGAAAACCAATCCATATTTTCTGTGACGGTGACATGGACACTCCACTTCATCAGGAAGCCATTTTACAAAATTAGAAAAAGCAAGGCACCATTCTGGAAAGCACAAGCCGAGACTATTTATCATTATTATTTATTACTTATTGGGTACCAACTGGGTCTCCATTGCGGAGAGGGAGCTGCAAAAGCCTCGTGCAGAGGCAGACGGTCCCTGTTCACTGGGTTCGCCATCCAGTTCCGATTGCATGGCTACAATGGGCCCTGTGTCTGTAATTACTGGTAATGTGACTGCCGTGGAACCACAAAAGGAAGATCAGAACTTTCTATCACTTTTCTAGACAGAAAGACAAATGAGAAGGGAAGCAATAAGTGTAATTAATTTCAACCAGAGCTGGAAGAGGAAAACTTTCAGCTGTGGTACCATAACGCAGCATTTATCAGGAGAGCTTCTCTCCTAACAGAGCCAGACCCACTGATTCATAGATCTGCAATAGGCTGCCATTTCAAAAAGAACCAGGAGAGAAGTATAAATGTAATGTGGATTTCACAGCATTGTTTAGGTTCAGAGTATCTGCCAGAGGAATAAGCATGTGATTTAATTGTATGTGTGGCCCAAGAAAAGCAGGAGGAATTAAGCCAAAGGGCAGAGTTCAAAGTAAAGTTAAAATTCAAGCCATTCAGAGTGAGGCCGGAAAACAAGCCTTTGGACATATGGGCCTCTTGTGCGATTCAACCCACGACATAGAACAGGACTGAGAATAAAGTGCTAGAGGAGAGGGAAATATACTCGTGGAGGGAGTAAACTTGCATTCAAGTCCTCATGACTTAGCTGAATAATTCCCTCTCATGCTTAGACAAATAATGCTGCTAAATACTTGGGAATTAAATCGAATCTTCACCCCTCTGCTTTTGGGAGCTTCTAAAGACTGAACTGAGCTAGCTGTAGGGAAAATTAAATTCAAAATGTACTCATCATGATCATTTCAGAGAAGGGGTATGCTCTTTATTGGTCTATATGTGAGAAAACAGACTACACTTGACTCTAACAGACCTCAGATAATTTTGAAGAAGGCAAGAGACCACATTAGTGAATACAGGTTTCAGTAGCTCTGCTTCTGTTGCCAAATGATCACAAATATTCTGGAATCCCATTCCCATCCAGTTCCTTCAGCCTTCCTCCTCCAATAATTAGAGCCTTGGTCTTTGCAAAGTACATCAGCTGTCTTGTACATAGTTTTGTTTTTTCCTACTTCTGTCAACTCTCAGGTAACATTCTGCAACTCTTCACATTTACCTAAAGTCATGCAGTAGAACTTTCAGAGATCATGGAAATGTTCTATATCTATACTTTCCAATATGGTAACTACAAGCCATATGTGGCTAGTGCTGAGAAAATAAACTTTTAATTTCATTTAATTTAAATCAATTTAAATTTAAATAACCATATATGCTTAATGACTATCATACTGGGCGGTACAGTTCTACAGAGAGCAATGTGGGTTTATTGAAGATGTGTTAACATAAATGGAAAAGTTTGTACTGCACATGCCACAAAATCCTCTTCCCCAGACTCTCTTGCAGCTACAGGAGGCCACGTTTCACAGTTTTGGCCAATAAGAGGAGAGCTGAGGGTTACTGAATCTGAGGGATACACAGAATCGAATTTCCTATTTGCCTCTTTTTCTTTTCTTCTGCCTGAGGTATTTACATAATACCCACTCACATAGCAACCCCCTCAAGGACAAATGCCATTCATCAAGTTTGGCACAGAAGAAAGTTGGAAAGGAGCTAGGACTTTAAAAACTTCCTCAAGCCATTGCACTAGTCCTGGACCACCAACCAGTGGATTTCAGCAGCAAGAGACGAGTAAAGCCCTTATTCATTTAAATTACTCTTTGTCTCTTTTTCTATGCTTGGAGCCAAATGCACTAATCCTAATTCATAAAACTAGATCCCATTATAAAAGTTTAGCACTAAATGAATATCTTGCTGTCTACAGAACTGTGTAAAGTCCAATTTTAATAGCAGTGCTTTTCCACTGCAAGTACCCATCCTCAGTCTTCTCCTTGGGGCCAGCCCAGGTAGTAATGTGAGTAGTAAGTTGATTTTATCAAACTGCCCACCTCCTTCCCTGTGTTCTGTTTTTCCATGTTCCTGTTCGTATCTAGTTTTTTGTATCTTTCTTCTCTCTCCTCAGCAGTGTGTCTGCTATCATTCATTGCTCTCATGATACCTCCTTAAAATTGGGGAATGGAGGAAAGCTAAGTGTAGTCACAGGCTAAAAGGATTTTAGTCACAAGGAAGAGAGATAAAGGTATCTGGATATTATAAGGGTGTTTTCTTCTATTAAAATGTTTCTGGTTAGTAATTTTCTATCATGTGCATAGAAAAAGGCTTTCCTCGTCTCACTTCTGAGATCTTGTTCATACTTCCTTTTTCTTTCCAAGGACTCTTAATTGGACATCAAGCATATACTAACTGCTCTTCACTTGGCATTTACATGCATATTGTTTCTTTTAATCCTCAGAACAACCCAAGGAAGTGAACGTTGGGAAAACATTTGGGGACAAGGGTGGCCTTTTGAGAGTTTTTCAAATCTATACACTGTATAGATATACCTCTCAACTAAATTTTTTGAAAATTCTTCTGGTGTGTATGAAAACTGAGCCTATTATTTCCATTTTACAGATGTGAAAAATGAGGCTCAGAGAATAGAGGTACTTTGTCATAATAAATGGCAGTGGCAGGATCTCTTGTTGCAAGTCAGGGCTTTTGACGGTGAAATGAACAGGACGCTCAGGGTTGGTTTATTCTCCCACATGGTCCTATCTGATGCCTACGCCAGCTCCTGAAGACAAGGAGTCAGTTTTCCTCCTCGCAGTGATTCTGTTGGAGAAAAGAGGGGAAAAGAGAAAACTGGAGAGAAGCTCCTAACGATGAGAAAAGTCAGGGAGCCCCACTCTCTGCCCCTGCCCAAATTCTGACAGAAAGAACTTAACCTCTGCATCCCCCCAGGATGTCAGAGGTGTTCATGTTTCCTGTCTCACAGGGAAGTTATGAGGATTAACTCTTATTTAAAAGCAGTTTGTGATCTGGTGATGAAAGATTCTCTGTGTTCTTTGGTCCCCCTACTTCCTCCTCCCACAGACATGACTCATGAAAAGTAGATGGCAAGGAGTGGGGTGGAGAGAAAAGTGAAGACAGACAGCTGGGAATGAGTTGAAAACAGAATAGGATAGAACAGGAAGAGCAGGTACAATGGTTCCAAGATTCATAGAACATGACTGTGAACCACTAAAAGATGTTGAACTAACACCCTGTTCCCCGACATTCTCAAAGATGTAACGGGTTTCCCGCACCATCCCATCCCAAAGAGGAAAATCAAGTGTTAATTTTTGAAAGACTTTTCAGGAATTGAGTTAAGGTAAAGTCCTCCCTTCTGCTTCGTCCAGCCCTCTGCTCCTTGGTACATCTTCCCCCACAGAGGTGAAGGACAGGTCACCCAGTCCTAGGTCACTTAGACATTTGGACTCAGATGTGTCCCCATAGGACATACTCCTTACAAAAGCTTTCAGAAAGTTGTAGGTATCTCAATATTCTTCCCTTTTCTTTGTTTGCTATAACGTCTGATTTCCCCTTTTTCTCTTTTCCCAGTTTAAAACAATGAATGTGAAAACACAAGGGCAAACCCTTTTCAGGGTCAACTCAGCATTAGAGCATCTCAAAATCATGGCTAAGGAAAGAATTCAAGGGTGAAACTGGAAAGGGAGACACCCTCAGGGACAAACATGGCCTTTGAGGGCTTTTCAAATCTACATATTCTATTAATAGCTTTTCAGTAAATTTGTAGAGCATTCCTCCTCTTGTGTATATGCCAACTGCGTCCCTATCTCTAACAGAGAACAGTTACCCTGCAGTCATAGACTATGAAACAAATATCTACCTTCTCAGAAAATATGAAAAGGATGGAGGAAAGAGCGGGTTTATTTTCTCTGACCACAGTCTGACAGATTTCATCTCCAGGAGCTACGGGAGACTAGACTCATTTTCACTGTGATCTTTCAACCCATTTGAGTTAATCATTCAACAAACATTCACCAAAGATCTTCTATGTGCTGGTATCCACGAGATGCTCAAAAAATACCCATGGATTAAGGAGCCACGGGGCAGAGAAGAAACTTCTTTTTCTTTGATTAATATGTGCATGGCCAGTTTATGGAGGAAACAATTTATGAGGCTAAAGCTTTAAGAAGAAAAAACAGGAAGCCAAAGCAGAGGCGCCTTTCCCGTTGGCATGAGGAGGGTGCAGCGCAGGCTTTCTTCAGGAGCCCTGTGTAGTGTTGCTCAGGCTGGGCGTTGCACTACAGGACTGGCCAGGCGTGAGTGAGTATCAGAATCTGGCTCCCTCCGCTTGCTGAACTGAGAGCCAGTGGGCCACATCTGTCTGGATGTGAGGCCTTTTACTCATTCACGTGAAGAACATGTGTTTTGTTGCGTCCTTGTTTTCCCAGCTCAACAGAAGTCCCAGCTTTGGTTTCACTCTTCCTCTCTAGCCACGATGGCCCTGCACGTCCCGGAAGAACGGAGAACCATTGCAATGGAGCTCTTAATTGGTGGATTAAATGAAACGTCGTATTATTGATTTCTGAGCACTAAACCAACCAGAGGTGTTGCTGGTGTCTATTTAATAGAACTGCCAAAAAAACATTTAATTTTTCCATCTAAAACACACCCGGAAAATGGAGCAAATTTCATCAAAATGTTTAAGTGCCAGGAATGATTCCAATCTAATAAAACGCTAAGGCCTTGCATTGTGTGTATTGCACATGCAGCAGACCTCCATTAACGACACACTTGAAACCTCGTTTTTAATTCTTTTGCATAAAATCACCATTTTAAGTTCTGCTGGGAAACCTTTTTGGAAGAGTCTCTTCGTAAATAAAGCAACCACTTTCTTAAAATAAAGTGGGCCAGGAGTGTGTGGCTCCTTCAGGGTCTGAGAGGCATCTTTGCCGATCCAACGCTGAGGAGGCCTGCACAGTCAGCTGTTGTAACAGAATCTGTTGGTGCCTGCCGGCACGCTGAGTGACAGCAATGTGTAATCAAAGACACGCACAGAAACACATCAGACGGCAAGAACACACAAATAAGCGGCAGAATGGGAATATTTTGGAACCTAAATGGACCTTGGCACAAAACACTGTGGAAGTGACATTTTGCAGAGCCTGATCATTTTTACTTGTTGCATTTGGAATCTAGAAAAGGAGGAGTAAGAAAGAGGGTGGGAGAAAGGTTAGTTTTTATGGAGCGCATCCTCTGCTTCAGGTGCAAAGGGCTTTGTGTACATTGAGGGATCGAATCCTCACATTCACAATACTTACATTAGATGTATTATTCCTATTTACAGATGGGAAAGTCAAATCTTAAGAAGTAAAGCAGCCAGTCCAAGGCCTCACTGCTAATACATGATGAACCCAGAAATAAAATCCAGGTCTGCTAGTCTCTGAATGTCACCCTCCCACTTCCTCTATTGCCACACTGGTGGAAATCATGGAACACTTCCTTCTGCCTCAATCCTACCTGCTCTCCTCATCCGGTGGTTGCTAATTGTGCTAGAGGAGCTGCCCTTTGGCAAGTGCCCTTCACCTTGTCTGCCTTGAGATCAAGAGAGAGAATCCATCTTATTACTCCTATGGAAAGCTAGGCTGGGATTAATTGGACAATAACCCAAAAGCTCATCGTTCTACTCAAATTTTGTGGGCAGTAGGGCCAGAATACTGGATAGGAAGTTCAAGAGCATGATCAGCCTCCCAGATATCTGTCCTGGCAGCTGTCTCAGCAGGATCTTCTCCAAGTTCCCATTAGATGAAAGACTGAGAGACAAGCTACTAGCACGTGTAACACCTGAAGTTCCCAAGTGTATTCATCAGTAATGAAAGCCAGGTTCCTCCCTCTGAGCAAGGGAGAAGATTTACAAGAAAGCAAGTGATGTTCTCTGAGGGAGCAAACCCATTTTATGTAAACCTGAAAGATCAGTTAGAGTTCCCAGAATTCACCCCCAGAGTGTGCCCCTAAAGTCACCGAGTGAGGGACTGTGAGAAACAGTGTGAATGGACTCAAAACAAAACAAGACTCACCTGATTACAAGTTTCATTATGAACCTCGGGTTTTTTAGAGCTGGTGACATCACATTGCTTTGAAACGTTGGAAAGGGAGGAGGGTGGCTAGCCTCTGTGCTTCATGTACACGTGAACTTGGCATGTCTTGCAGGCCTCCCCACTGACATCACACAAAACCAGATCTCACTAGTTTTACAGGCCACCCCTGCCCTTCTTCTCCTTCAGAGGTGGTTAGACCAAGGATGGGTTTTTGTTATTTTTTTAAAGGTGGCTTCAGATACCACATGGTAACATAATCATTGTCAGTAAATGTCACCAGTTGGAAGCTCTTAGCAATCAGAAGGAAGCTCTGAGACCTGTCCCACCTCTATCTCCAAAGTACGATTTGAATTTAGGACACACAAGAGCTTGGCTGCTCAAAGAACAGTCTGTGGATGAGCAGAAGGGGCCTTGACCGGGAGCTTGCCAAAAACGCAGAATCCAGAGTTCCATCCCATCCCTCATGGCTCAGAATCTGCACTTTTTACAAGATCCCCAGATGATTTGTATACACATTGAAGTTTGAAAAGTTCTGATAAATAGACCACTGGTTTTCTCATTGTCTCTCCAGGACCAGCAAAATCAGCATCACCAGCACCTTGTTATGATGCAGAATCTCAGGCTTACTGAATCTGAATTTCTATCTTAATGAATCCCCAGGTGATCTGCACCCCATGAAAGTTAGGGAAGCATTGTTTTAGGGTCAGGCAAACCTGGGTTTTCATTTTGGCACAACCATTTACAAGGTGCATGCTTTTAGGCAAAGAATGTTAACTCTCGGAGTTTCAGTAAAATAAAGCTAATAGATTATTTTCTCAGGAAATTCGAAGGGATTAAATTAGGTCATAGAGGTAAAGCTCTTACCACAAGGCTAACGTATATTAAGCTCTTAATAAATAATTGTTTTTAGCTTTCACTGTTTGTTCCTCTTCCTCTTGTCCATCATCCTCTGCCCTGGAGATATTTCCATGAGGTTTTCCTGGGTCCCTTCCAGCTTAACATGCTCTGATTTGACAATTAGTTCCTTTTTCTTAAAACTGCTGAGGAGCCACTGAACCAAACCCTAGAACTATAGGGATTAACAATTAGTTCCTCTTCTCTGTCCAACTTTCTTTTCTTGCCAAGTTTGGTCTTGACTCTAATAAAGAATAAAAGCAACAGGAGGACAGAGATGAGAGCCTGTCTCTTGAGCACTTTCCATGTGAAGGTTCAGGTACTAACACAAGGGGAAAGGTAGCAGTGAGACCCTACCCTTGTGGAGTCTGCTTATTTAACCAGGGAGATCAACAAAGAAAAATATAATTGCAATGGAAATTGCAGTAAGTATTGTGCAGTATAGTGAATAAGGGCCATATGAGCAGGAATAGGATAATAACATTTAGATGGTAAAGATGGTGGTAGGGGGGTGAAGCTGGAGAGATGGCCTGTCAGAGAGAAAGACATGCAACTGAGACTTGAAAAGGAAGTGTAGGAGTCAATCAGGAGGAAGAGAACCCCAGGTGTCAACAACTGCACGTGCAGAAAGTGCTTCAAGAAGTCAAAGAACCAAAGAGGAGGGAGGTGTGACTGGACCACCCGGGGGGTGGGGGGGTCTCAGCAACATGTGTGATTAATCTCAAATAAATAAATAAACAAATGGATGAGACATGCCATGCAGAGAACGAATGGTATAACAGAGGTGAAAATTATAACCAGGAAAAGTAACTTGGGAAAGAATGCAAGGAGGGTATCACTCCTCCAAATGCCCCTTCTCTCTTTTGCATTTAATATTTTTCATGTTCTGCTGGATTTTCTTATCCACATACAAATTTGCTGTCATCTCTTGTCTTCAAAAATATCCTCGTGTGACCTCCACATTCCACTCCAGTTACTGCCCAATTCTCTAGTATCCTTTACAGCAAAAGATTGAGCTGTCAATTCTTATCTCCACTTCTTATCTTCTCATTTTCTCTATTAAAAATAAAACACATGCCCTTGCTGGTGTGGCTCAGTGGAGTGAGTGCAAGCCTGTTAACCAAAAAAAAAAAAAAAAAAAGTTGCAGGTTCAATTCCTAGTCAGGGCACATACCTGAGTTTTAGTCTGGGTCACTAGTTGGAGGCATGCAAGAGGCAAACAATTGTATTTTCTCAAGCACATTGATGTTTCTCTCCCTCTATTTCTCCTTCCCTTCCCTTCTCTCTAAGAAGTAAATAAATAACATCTTTTAAAAAATAAAACACATGCCCCGACCTGTGTGGCTTAGTTGATTGCTCCTCATCCTGTAAAGCAAAAGGTCGCTGGTTTGATACCCAGTCAGGGCACATGCTTAGGTTGCAGGTTCAACCCCTGGTCAGGGTGCATACAAGAGTCAACCGATCGATGTTTCTCTCTCACATCAATATCTCTCTCCCACTCTTTCTCCTTTCCCTTCTCTCTGAAAAGAAATTAATGATAATAATATTGTTACACTAAAGAATATAAGTAATGTACACGTAGATCAGAAAGCTTAATGATAAGCATGGATGCCCCATGAGTGTTCCATCCAACTCACCTGTTAGAACCTTACTAATTCTGTTGAAATGATCTGTATATTATTCTTCTGGCTCTGCTAACCTATGCAATAGTAACCCTGAAGTTTGCATATGTTATTTCCTTTCTTTTGTATGTAGTTTTGTCACAAATGCTTATAACTCTAAATAGCATATACTGAGTCTGCCAGAAGCAAGGCCTGCTTGAGTGTGGTTGGTAGGGTAATAACATGGATATAATAATTTATAGTTGTAATTTGAATATTTCACCTAAAATGTCATATGGTGCGCTTGAGTGTGGTATGTATTGTTATGTTACAGAATTACATGCTTATGATGTTTAGTCTTGGCTGGTGTGGCTCAGTGGTTTGAGTGCTGGCCTATGAACCAAAGGGTTGCTGTTTGGATTCCCATCAGGGCACATGCCTGGGTTGCAGGCCAGGTCCCCAGTAGGAGATATGCAAGAGGCAACTACACATTGATGTTTCCCTCTCTTTCTCCTTCCCTTCCCCTCTATCTAAAAAAAAACAAATAAAATATTTTTAAAAAATAATTACATACTTATAATTTTTCCATAAAAGATTTTGTAATAAAAAGGGGGCATTATTTGTGCTGGACCCTGTATTTAACTTTATCTGACTTTCTGTACTTTATAAAAATGGAAAACCAATCATACAGAATCAATTCCAAATAAAATTGGCAATGTCAAAATATTTAAATTTTAAGAAGAAAACAGCACAATAGCTTTATAACTTTCAGGTAAGAAGTGACGTTTTAAACAAGACACAAAAACACTAATAATTTTTTAAAAAGATTTCTTCCCTCTATATGCATAAACCATCGTTCCACTCCCTTCCAGAAGTCACTATCCCAAGGAATTGAACCCTCAGCAACATTTCCTTTGAGTTAAACACAACCTTAACACTATGGAATTCCTTTAAAACACAACTATCCTGCAGGGATTGGTAGTATAACAAGCTTCTACTGTACATTGGGTTTTCTGGGATGCAGACTATAAGACAAAGATTAGAATTTTATTGAAGAGGGCTCTTAGGATCAACAACTGGGAGGGAAGGGAAGGAAGCAGAATTGGGCAGGGAGAAGTCGAGCTGTAACACAGTCTCAGTGGAGGCCTCGGCCAATGCCACGGGGTTCCAAAGTTGGGACACCCTTCAGGGTTATTCTAAGTGGCAGCACATGGACCTTTAAACCCTAACCCACCAGTCACTGAATGTAGTTGACCTTGGGAAAGATGGCTGATTTCAGCCAAGGCAGTTCCTTTAGGAACTTTAGGAGTCTGACATTTGGGAGATGTACTTCCAGCAGCTGGGGGTATACATTTTCATTTCTGAAAGGAAGTCTGGGTGGCATATCACAGCATCCACCAAAGTCCCTCATATCTTAGGCTGACTGAGGTATCAGATGTCTTCTTCATCCCAGGATACCTCGTGGTACAAGAACATTAGGTATGGCTGTACTGATAAGGGAATGAAGAAAGCAAGTTGGTATGGAGAAAGGTGGGAAGAGAACACCTACCAGCCACAGGTGTTAGGTCAGGGCACTGCAGTGTACCAGCTTCTCTACAGCTCCAGCATGTTTTCCAGGATTCACATTGATCCTTGCTTTTAATTAGCAGTGAATTACTCAACTAGCAAACCGATTATGTTCTCAGAGAACCAGGCCCGTGGGAGAAACTATGCACCCCCTGTCTACCCACCCACCAAAAAGTCCACTTTGATAAACTTACTCAGAATTTCGCAATCAGAAAATCTAGAAAGAAACTATTTTCATTTTAACATGAATAAAAGTGTTGAATCATTTTGAAAAATAAAATTTTATACTTTGAATTCACAAGTGAGAAAATGGTACTGAGCCAGGAGGAGAAACCTAACCTTTCTAGGTCTTTGGCTCTTTAATCTCTTAATTAGAGCCATGCCTCAAATGGAAACCCTGAGCTTCAGGTATTAGGTAGCAAGAGCAGCTCAGTAAGTTAGAAGCAGACTTACACTAGGTAATAACAGAATCCAGAGCCACCTGAACACACTGCACTGCAATTATTACCAACCTTCCCATAGCTCTGCTTTGCTATCTTTCCAAAGGTGAGAAGATTTTCAGCATTTTTTTAATTGACCAAAAAGAGAGAGATAAAATCATTAAGAAATAGCCAGTCCTCCCTTTATGCTGACTTGGTATTGCTTCACTCAGGCTGAACAGGTAAAAACAATTGCAACTGAGCGTGATCATGAAGAGGCTGAAATGACTCATCTTAATTATTCTTTAGAATGACAGTGTTCAATAAGCAGCATTTGTGCAAGATATTAATAGGTTTCTTACTGAACAGAGGGGCTGGGGGAGTCCTTTCAAATGTATTTGGGAAATTCTGCATATTGCATCTCTATCCTACATAGTCACAGCATGCATTCCCTTATTAAGAGATCTGTGAAGTCCTGAAGCGAAGAAGCCCTTATTTACAATCTTATAGAGGTGTGCAGTTCTCCAGGGTCAACACCAGAACACATTTTCCCTGGAACACCCGTTAACATCTTGCCACACTAGTGTATGAAGGACACAGTTTGGAAAATGCTGGTCTACCTATTTGATTTACAGATAAGCAGCCTGAGCCTCAGAGAGGAAAGGGGGCCTTCCCAAAGTCACAGCATTTACTTGAAGCAGAGGCAGGACAGGAACCTGACTCCATGGCCTTCAAACTGGTGTTTTCTTTCCAATCTACTAACTGATGGAAGAAAATCAGATTTTTTATTTAATAAACTGACTATTGATTGAGGGTTGATCTAAGAGAAGGCTGTAAAACCCATCTTAAACAGAAAACAGACAACTTTTTCCTGTGTGTGTGTGTGTGTGTGTGTGTTTGTATTCATAGCATTACTCTGGGTTTTCTCATTCAAAGCATTATATAGTGTTTTCTTATTCATAGGGTACTTACAGCCCTGGTGTGGGGTAGAGAAATGGAGAGAGAGAAGGACTAAACATATTCAGCTTCATAAGACAAACAGCTATTTACCTTGGTCCTCAAGTCTGTGTGTGCCCTTTAAGGGATATTCAGAGTTTCTCTAGGAGGTGAAATGATTTGAAAGTGGGACCTGGGATAAAGGAAAGAGAAAGCAGGAGAAAGTATGGGACCCCAGCAATGTGACTGCAGAACAGGCTCCAGGAATAGAAACAACCATGACTGAACCACTGGTGATGGACTCTTGGAAATGGGTGTCTGCTTCCTAATCTGAAATGGGTTCTCGTTCTGTGCTCCAGGGCACCTCTGTGATATCCTCACTCTCTGCACCACACCTACACCATCCTCAAGGTCCTTTGGTAAAGGACAATGAACAGCAGAGAGACAAGCCAACTTCGGAGCATGCCGCCTTGGTGAATGAAGTGGAGGCAGGCTGTGTCCACATTTGGAGAGCAGAGTGCAACAAAAAACACTGGACCTCCTTAGGGAGGTGTTGTTGGAGGACCAGAGCAGACCAAAGGAGTTCCTGGAGTCAGAGTTAGGAACACGACGTGATAGAAAGCAACTACCTCTGTAAGCACCTGCTTCAACCCCACCCAAGAATCTTCAGATATATTGTAGAAAGGACTGAACTTCTCTAATTAAAGCAGGTTAGAGCCTACATGAATTTATTTGGACATTAGGTAAAAGGTAAACCAGAAGTCTCAACAGGATATTTAAGGTACACCATTAGATGGACACAAGGAATATCCTGCAAGGTAACACTCAACACAGCTCCTAATTTCTTCCTCTTGGATCAGTCACAACTGGCTTCCCATCGCCACAAATCCACTTGTCCACCGTGGCCTCAACCTCCTCTTCATCCACCAAAGCAGTTCTTCGAGGCTAGAACTCATCAAATGTTGGGCCAGTTTTTCCCCCTCCATGATAAAATACATTTAGGATGAGTAGAAAAACCTGTGGGGAACAGGCCCAGAGAAAGCTAAGAAAATGCAATCAATTTTCAAGATTGAAATACTAAGATTTGAAAATTACAAATTTTTAAAATGCTAAGGAGTCCATATAATTATCTCCTCACCGACCTGACAATGCGGCATACCAGTTCTGATTTAATTCTAGTTACCCTAGAATTCCTTAAGTCACTGCATCTTTTTTTACTTTCATCACTTTTTCCATATAAACCTAGTCAACTCATGATAGCAAATTAAACTGAATGTTTCTGGTGCAATTCACATACCTAGGAGATTTTAAATCCCCTTTCCACTGAGAAGATGGGCTTAGCTGCCCTATGTTGAACAAAGCCAAGTTTCTCCTCCTAGATATCAATATTCACTATCCATGAATGCAACTTTTTCAGCAGTCCAATACTCATCCTTTCTTACAATGCAATGAGAAACCTGAGCATTTATTTTCTAAATTATTACTTATTTTGTCAGGCAGTATGTGCTTCCTTTTCCAAGCAGCTTTACATGAGCCAGTCAGCAGGATTTCACATGAACAAGCTTTCAAATGAGTGTGCTGTGCACTCCACCAGCTTCAGAAGTTCCTGCTCATGGTCGTTTCTGTGGTTATTCCAGCCTGTCTCCTTTAAAACAGCAAGATTTAGAGTACTTCTCCACAGCGTTTGCCCTGGCCAATGCTCATCAAGAAAATAAGTCCAAATGACATCTTCAAAATCCATTTTGAATCCATCTTCAGAATCAGATGTCAATGCCGCATGCATCTCAACAAGATAGTTCATCTGCAATGAATTTTTTGCTTTGCATTGCTTCCCTGAGCAAAGCTATTCCAGAGAGCTAGTCATAGAGTTCAGCCAGGAAGCCAAATGCTTGGATCAGAATCTTGTATTCCGAAGGACACTATTGCTCCCATCAGCAAGGCTAAGAGGACTTTATCAGATAATGGCGTTGCTCAGCCATCCTTTGTGGAGGAATCTCTACCTCTTTTAGAAACAATTCTGCTACGTCTCTCACCATGGACATTTTAAATGAGAAAGGTTAAAGCAGTCAGATTGTGTTAAAATATGTGTATAAACACACTCAAAAGCTGAAACTGGAAAGCTGAAATGATGTAATTACTTAATAATTTAAGTACATGTAGGTGTGCAACATTTTATTATTACTAAGGAATGGATGCAAGGAGCAATTTCTAGGCTGCACGGCCGAAGGGTGTGTCTGTCAAGAAGTTATGTAATTGAGTCAAGTTGAGTAACATAATACCTTATTTCTTCTCTGCAGTCAGAAGAGCAAGGAAAATGTGCAAGGCTATTGGTCTGAAGGGTAATCCAGGATTAAATGCAGAGGAAATCTGGACCCTTCAGAAACTATTTTCCAACTTCCAATAGCTGCAGAAAGAGAATCCTTCTCTTAGGCAGTGGGAGGAAAAACTGTATGGGGTATAATGAAAGCTATAAAGACTCAAACTTGTTCATATTCCTAGGAAATTTTTCCCTTATTTTAATTAGTCCTTTATAAGTAAAGAAAACATTTCTAGACCAATCACTAGGCCAGGATATGGCAAACTTTCTGTGTTAAGAGTCAGATAGTAAATACTTTAGGCTTTGAGGGCCAGATAGCCTCTGTCATAACTACTCAGTCCTCCTAATATAGCAGGAAAAAACAATAGACAATATATACTTAACAAAGGAGCATGAGTGTATTCCAATAAAACTTTATGTACAAAAGCAGATGAGAGCTGGATTTGCCCCACAGGTGGTGCTTAGCTGACCCCTGCCCCAGACTATAAGTTCTATGAAAGTGAGAACTCGTATTCCCAAAATCCGGTACATTGTAGGCACTCAATAAGAAAAAATGACATTTCAAAAAATTAAAATTATGGCTCTAGCTCTGCCATTGTGTGAACTTGGACAAGTCATGTGGCCTTTTCAGAGCCTCGGGGATTTTTTTTTAAAGTATAAAATGAAAAAAGTAATATTGATCCCCCCAGTTTTATGAGATATCTCAAAATAATATGTCAACCAAAAAATTATTAACACTATTGATCTCTTAGAAAGTACCATATAAAGATGTGTTTTATATGTGTGTCCTCATTCAATCCTCATCGCAACCCCATATTGTCTCCATTTTGTCAGATAAGAAAACCAAGCACATTGAGTTTGAATAGTTTAAGGTCACACCATAAATAATAGAACAGATTCAAACTCCACAGCCTGCCCACTTAATTGCTACACACTGCTTTATTTTCCCTAAGCTTGGAAATTGAAACGAGCTATTAGAAAAAGTTGCATTTATTTTTTATACATCATGGAACAGGTGTATTCTGTAGGACAAAAACTTGTTATACTTAGCTGTCCATGTTGACCTTGTCTAATGGGTTAGCCATCATCATCGGAGAACAGAAGAATATAGGTGATAAATCATGTGAGGTATTTTGGATGGCAAGCAAACACTGATGAACTAATGCAAAAGGGAAGGGGGTAATATTTACTACAAAAAGACTAGCTAACCCGTAGAACTAAGGAAGAGCTGAAGAAGGCCTTGGGATGAAAGAGGACCCGCTCAATAGGAACTCAAGGGCACAAAATGAAACAATAGCTTGAAACCACCTTCTGCCTCTAAGTATCTCAGCTCATGTTTCAAATCCCCGGAAAAGGAATCTCTTTTGTCCAGCTACACCAGGTATTTATACACTGTATGAATCAGCTCTGGTGAAGAATAAAAACTGGTGACATTGCGACAACCATAGGCGGGATGGAACCGTAAAACGGGTAGCCACCTCAGTGAGCCTCCTGTAAATGGAAATCCAAATTTCCATACCACGTTTTGTTTCTACCTGACTCTATCTGCTATATGTTGCCCTGTTGTGACATTTTGGCCTGAAAATGGGAGCATTAGACATTTGTGTTTCTTCTAATCCTCTATTATAGGCCCCCAAACACACAAAGGTATGTTAAAAATTGCATACTTAACTCCCACCCCCCCATATCCGCTGTACAGTGTCTCTTGCCACCTATCTTTAATCTTTAGATCGCATGATCTGTTGATGCTCATAATCTTTGATCAGCCCTTCCCACCTCCTCTTTATCACACATAAACAAGGTGACAGCAAAATTATCACGCTTGCTCATTTGTGGCTTAGCCATAGCAAAAAAAGTGTTTTATAATGTCTATGGCTAAAAATATAGTCTTAGTGTCATGACTAGATATTTTAATACAAAATAGAATCATTGCTCTTTTAGTGTTGGTTGTACAAATGTATTCTTAACCTAATTTCTACAGTAATTCTTAGGACCTGAGCACTAATTTCTGATTAGCACAATAATGGGATGCCTGTTAAATGAATGACCCTCCTTCTGGGGTGAAGTGTGGTTTTTGTTTCTACCACATGGGGAGTCAGAGTCTCTGGGAAAGCTTTAGATAAATGTGAACTATGGAAGTTTGGAAAATCTGTTTTAACTATTGATTTTCCCTTTTTCTTAATTTATAGTTGCATTTCTGCCCCTCTGAACTCCTCAGGCCAGAACAACCTGTCCTTTCTACAAGCCAATGGCTTCTACATTATACCAGGAAACAGGGCCTGGAATCTAAAGAGAGCATAGAGCTTTCTGCCACAGAATATCTGGAAGGAGTTTGAGAGAGTCTGGGGACATTTCAGTCCATGGTGTTCTGTACAGTTCAGCTGTTGGTATTTTTCTTTCAGACCTTTAAGTTATTATGCCAAAAATGAAAGTATTTCTAACTAATAATAACCACTTCAATTTATGATCTTAAATTAATTTCCATGCACTTTTCTGAGTACTTTAAAAGCATTATCTCATCTATTCTTACTAAAACCCCAGGTCCATGTTATAGATGAGGGTGCCCACGTTCACAGAGGTGAAGCAACTTGCTATCTATCCCACACAACAAATGGGAGAGACATGAGATTTGAATTCGTGTGGTTTGACCCCAATGCCTGAGCTCCAAATTCTTTGCAGTTTTTTTTATTCTTACCTTGTGACTTGCTTTGACCATTATCATTATAAAATGTCATTTTAAAAAATGACTTGTAATTGTTTGCTACCCTTTTCAGCATTAGATTATTTTGTTTGATTCTATAGCCACTTTCCTACATCCGGCCAAAAATCAAATCTCTAATTTCATCATGGAACTCAATGAAGTTGAATTCATTCTTTCATTCAATTCATATTCATTGTTTTTTATTGTGTGCCAATTCCGGTGCCAGGCTCTATGACAAAGAATGAACAGTCTCTTCCTTCATGGAGTTTGGAGGGCAAGACACTGGGAAAGAGAGAGAAGAAGATAAACAGAGAAAGAAAATGAGAGAGACTAAGAATTGGGTTTTTTAAGTAAATAAAAAACATAAATTGTTTGCACTACTATTCAATAAAATGTAATAAAAATTTACTCTGCAGATCATTTTCAAGGCTAATGTTAGTCTATAAATATTATTCTTTAAGTAAAGAAACACCTTGCATTTCTGATATAGGCTTCTCAGAGCTCTATGCTCTACAAAGAAATATAGGATTCTTTTCAACAAAATGCCGTAGTACACCCTCTATAATTCATTTATTACTATTAATCAATTGGAAATTGCCCCATTGCTACAAATTCCTAAAAATCATGGTGGAAAAGTAATGGAATTGATTTATAAACAAAACAAGTATACAGACTATTAAGTGCCAAAGGAAATGAAATTTTCTTCAAGACTGGGCTCAGATGTGGGAAATTATAGTGGCATTAATCTAATAATAAATATCACCATCTTATCCTCAAAATCCTAGACTAGTTTAATATTAGCAGAGGGTCAGATTTCATTACAGCTAATACCACAGTAAAAATTTCAGAACAATTCCTAGAATTTGGACTCCCCCCCCCAACAGTAAAGATACAATTAAATTCTGCTAACAGAATCTAGCGTAGTAGTTAATCCTCTGTATGTCCACAGGGGTAACAAAGAAACACAATATTTTAGTAAAAGAATATTTTTTTTTCTTTTTGCCCTTAGATGTATTATTCATGATTCAAATTGACCAAGACTAAGCTTGAATTTTTAAGTGCTCTCCAAGAGTTAATTTTAGTCAAAATTATGTGTGAGCTTCTAGATGGGATTTTTCTCCTTGTTTGCTCGATTTTTGTTTTGTATTCTTTAAATTTATGTTTCCTTTACACACTCCATTTATGCCAGGTTTGGGAGGGGAAAGCACCAATAATTCTGCAAGATGGCTGATTGCTGTGTTTTGGTTGATTAGGATGACGTTCCAATAAAGCATCCAAACATGTTGGTGCAGCTCTCAGTTAAACCCAAATCCTTAGAGGTGTTTCTCATCACTAAAACAACAGACCATAAAGTTTGCTTTAATGCAAGTAGATTTATTTCTTTATTTGTGCTCAAACACCACTATAAAGGTTTATCTTCTGATCAGAGAAAGAAAATAAACAAAGCAACAAAGGTCTTCACAAAAGAGAGTGTATAAGCCAAATTAACAAGTTCTTTGTTCTTTTCAGGTTAACAAGAAATAGAAAGACAGAAAAAAGTAAGGCTACTACGAAAGGAGGCTCCATGCTTTCTGATGTTACTTCAATTCCTGATAAGCAAACTTCAATGTGTGTTTAAAATCTTGAGGATTTATATTATTAACCAAACAAGAATTTTGACAATCAGGGAACATTTGTCTGGCTCCCCCCTCGCCTCCTCCCTCCCCACCCATCCCCCCAACCAGCACACACAATTTTTGTAGAATATTTTGTTGGCTATAATTAAACTATGTGTGTTAATTAGGATTAGATTTTAAATGCACTGCTTGGGAAGTTGAAAAATACAGGATCTGAATGAGCTCAAATTGAGATGACACTTGAATTTTCGCAGATGTTTCCATAATCCTAATTTCAAATTGATTGTACTTCCTGAACAGTGAGAAGCCATTTTCAGTTATTTATTCAGACGTGTGCACTACTTTCCCCTCTGCCAGTGGGTAGAAAATATCTAGCACTTTCGTTAACTCCTTCAAATAAACTGATTTTGGAGGCAGGTTTTAATGTAAGGGGTGCCAGATAAGACCCACCTGCTCCTAGGTTTACCGCAGACCCCTCGGATGGACCCTCGCAGAAATCTGGACTCTAGTAATTTGCCCACCCCTCCTGATGGGTTCAGCTGGCTTTTGACTGTCTTTGCCCAACAGGCCAGAGAAAAAGCAAAGAGAGAAAAAAGGGAGAACTTCCCAAATTATTGCCTCCCAGCAGCCCATAATATGCGACACTTGATTCAGCCCCAAAGATGCGTGGCGTACTACGCTACATAAGCCGGGGGTTTGGACCCAACACCCAAGGCCACCTGTAAAACACATTCCCAAATAAATGGCCTGTAAAAAAGATAAGCTCCTGCCAAATCTAAGTATGCCAGCACCAAGCGGCATTTCATCTAAAGCTGAAAGCCCAGCACCAGACTTGTAACATGCCGGAAAGAAAGAGATGGTCTTCTCTTGTGTCTATGGGTTTGTTGCAGTTTCTATCTACATTTATTTTATGTTCAACCCAGAATCCAGAAAATCTTCAGCAATTCTGCCTTGGAAGCAACCCCATTCCCCTGACGAGTCTCCTATTTGATTGTAATTCCATGCAGCTTTCCTGTTAGGGGGGCCTCTGCTGAATTAGAGGCATCGTGCCTTCTTCCACCTGTAACGATTTCCCACTCAACTCTAAGACAATGGCCATGATTGATCTAATGAGCGGCTGGAAAAGCCAGCTGATTGCTATAAATAGTTGAAAGCAAAACTTGTGCTTGGCTTCCCAAAGAATTTCTCATCAACTCTGGTACCCTAACCGAAATAGGTAAGCGGCCTCATGGCAAATTAGGTGAGACTCTTAAGTTTTTTCTTGGTGGCAGATTGTACAGAGGGCAAGGCAGAATTCAAGCAGAAAGAGATGACTGATGGAATATTCACATTTTAAAGCAACGATCACATGTCATTCTGTATATCTTATGAAGGCAAAATTCTTTTTCTTTTCTTTTTTTTAACAGAAAGCAGTTTGAGTAAATGCCACTATGCGTGAGAACAGAATTGGGCTTTTTTATGGCTGTTTTTAAAATATTTGAAGTCCAGTGGAAATAGCCTTTGTGCATTCATTTGTTAAAGAAAATAGCATGCTGCAAAGGTACATAAAAGTAATTCACATAATGTCCCTGAAAATCATACAATTTGTTTCCTCATTGAATCTTTTAGGCCCATGTTTCTTAACCCTGGCTGAATTATTAGAATCACCTGATGCCCAGACCATACCCCGCCCCCCCAACCCCCCGGATCAATTGCATCAAAGTGCAAGGCTTGAAATTCAGGAATCATGATTTTTTAATTCCCTAAGTAATTATCACAGGCAACCAAGTTTGAGAACCAGCTATTGTACTAGAGGGTCTCCAGTAGTAGCATAGAGAAGAATTTTCCCCCTGTCCTGTATACAGAAGAAAAAGAGCCAAGTAAAATAGTCCTACCGACCCACCTCTTGCCCTGGGAGGTACCTGAGGATGAGCAGTTTGTCGCAGGCATGCCTGGGCTTGCTGCTGATCACTGCTTCATCTAATGGTGGATCTAATGAGCCAGAGCCCCTTCCTCTGGGGGTCACTGCAACTTCTTGCATGTGGCAGCAGACAGTTTAAGTGCCTTGCCTAAGGCCACTAGCTAGTAAGTAGCAGAACCAGATTTCAAACCAGGCTGGTGTTGGCCCCAGAGTTCATGCTTTTCACCACTACAAAAGTGAATGCTGGAGGCCCACAAGCCAAAGCCAGCCCAGGACATGTTTTATTTGGCGCATGCAGAAGTCTACAAATGTTTACATTTGTGTGCCTATATTGAGTGTGTGATCTCCAGTTTGCCTTAATCCCAACCACTCCCTACCATCTTCACATTGAGCATTTTAATTGTTTACATTAGCAGTTGGCCTCTGCTGCCATTTGAATCCATTTCCCTGTGTGAAGGCAAGAAAGGCCTTTAAAATTATGGTGAAGTCCCAAGAACATCAATGTTACCACATATTGCCATCCATTACACAGTGATGGAGACAAAAATAACCCCTTCCTATTGAAACTGATGCTCCTCATTTATTTCACTCCATTATTTATTTGTTCATTCATTCATTCATTCATTCATTCACTTAAGGCACTCCTGCTAGATAGAAGGTACTTTGTCAGTAAGAGCAGCCCAAAAGGGAAGACATTAACATGTATTCCATTAAGTGCCAGGCATTTGGTTGGACATTTTGTAGACATTTTTTAAGCCAATATTTGATCCATTCCACAACCTATCTTATACTACAAGTATGAGTATTTTACTGATATAGTACACTGAGAGTATGAGAAGGTGGGGCATTCTTGTCCTTCATTTAATAAGCGTGAATGAGCAACCACCACATGCCAAGCACTGTTCTAGATGACAGTGACCCAGGAGTTTGAACAAGACCAGCAAGTTGCCCAGTCCTCCATCAGGGACGCCCCAGAACCATCCCATCTCAGCTTGCAAGAGCTAACTATTAAAATTTCAGAAATTTTGCAAGTCAGTTGTTAAACTCCTGGTAGTTTGAAATCAGTCATGTTAGGAGTGTTTACATTATGGAAATCAGCTGAAACTATAAAGCAGGACTTTTTGGGAGGTAGCAGGGAGCAATTTACAGCAATTTAGGAATTCTCAGACGTTGAATCCGAAATCCAAGCCCGACTGCCTGTGCAATGTGGCCATTCTACTCTGTAGCCGAGTAAGGAAATCTCCACCCTCAAGGAGCCTGTAACATCGAAAGTGAAAAAGACCCCAACATTGAGAGCACAGACACTGGTGTAGATGCCTAGATGTGAATCCTGTCTACAACGTAAGCCGCACTAACTTAAGGATGTAAATTAACATTGCCTCAGTTTCCTCCTTTGTAAAGTAGAAGGATAATAACACCTCATGGAGTGGTGTGAAGAGTGAATTAGTCCATATGTACAAAGGGGAGAAAACAGTATCTGGCACTCCATGAGAATCGTGTAAAGTCAGTTGTTATTATTAAAAAGAATAAATAAAGCAAATGAAATTTGTATGTGTAGCAGTGCTGGTACATAAGAAAGGAAAAGACAAGATTTTGAGTGTATGCATGAGTGAATTATTCTTTTTTTAAAAAAAAGATTTTATTTATTTATTTATTTATAGACAGAGGGGGAGGGAGGGAGAAACAGGGAGAGAAACGTCAGTGTGTGGTTGCCTCTCACATGCCCACTACTGGGGACCTGGCCCACAACCCAGGCACGTGCCCTGATACATGAGTGAATTATTCTGATTCCCTTGCATTTTGTTGAATTGTTTTAAAAGTGCTTGCAATTTGTTCAAAGTTTGCAGGAACCAACTGATTTGACTATGACAGTGTTCATTTGAGTGGTAGAAGGGAAACTACTCAGTCAGGCTGGAGATTCATTTCAATCTAAAAGACATATCCACACCTGGCCAGTGTGGCTCAGTTGCTCAGTTGGTTGGAGCACTGTTTGTACACACCAAAAGGCTTTTGATTCAATTCACAGTCAGGGCACATACCTCGGTTGAGGGTTCAGTCCCCAATCGGGGCACATACAGGAGGCAACCAATCCATGTGTCCCTCTCACATCAATGTTTCTCTCCCTCCCTCTCTCTGTCCCTGCCCTTCTGTCTAAAATCAGTAAGCATATCCTCGGGTGAGAAAAATACATACATACATACATACATACATACATACATAACATGTGCATAGTCTACATGTATTGTGACATGTAACCCTAGGCTCACCAAGACTCCCAGAGAAGCTTGCGCCCTTGCTGTGTCCACCGGCCTGCCCATGTAAACCAGGGCATAGCCATGTCTTAGTCCATTTTTCTGTAAAGCTTTGAAAGCAGGTATTTTGAGTCTTTTAAAATGTTAAAAACTTGCAATTAGTGTTAGTTTGTCATTTTGTTTTCTTTTTTTAAATGATTTGTATGGCGTCATTATACTAGCACCTTTTTTGAAAGAACCATGTTGTTATATGCCCACTGAAATATATGAGTATAAATATTGCTATTCCAAGCTACTCAGCCGATGGGAGCAATTCTCATATAAAGAATGCTGAGAAGGGGAGAGAGGATCCAATGATAGAAGAGACATTTAATCATCTGTCAAGATATGAGTCCCTGAACACAATTTATGACAAGCATGTTTATGTTTCCATAAACAAAATTCAACAAGAAATAATTTCAAAAAAATTCAACAAGAAATAAACTTTTATTTTTAAATTCAGATATAATTATTACAGGTTAATAAGAACAAGAAGGACTTGAGCAATCTAACTAGAAGTAGTCATGCCATTTGTAACCTGAAGATAGGAAGTTGTTGATAAAGTTAATAAATCTTATATCCACAAAGATTAGCAAAGATGGCAACTTGGACTGTCCCAGAATTTAGGTCCATAAATGGTTACTATGTCATATTCAGTGTCATTTATTTCATTAGATGTCAGATTAAGCAGTCATTAGTTCAATCAAATTACTTAATATTATTACTGTATATTAAATGCTCCATAACCTCTGTACACATCAAAGTGTGTAATTTACACCAAAATCATTAATTGCCAATATTTGGGGACCTTGGATGGCAAACAAGATGCCATCTAGTCTAGCCAGCCTGAAGGACATTTCTTTTCTTTTCTTTTCTTTTTTCCCTGGGAACTGATTTCCCTCAGGCTTTGTCAAAGATTTTTAAAAAATGTTAGACTAAATAGAAGTGCAGCATATATTAATGATCTAGAATAAAAAATTCTGAATTCTATAATATTCTAATATTCAACTGTACTGAGCTTTCTGCCCAGATTCTTAATGATATGATTCAACTCAAAGTCCAGAATAAGAAAGAATACTTAGTAAAAGAATGTACAAAGAGATTTTAGCTAAAAATTGGAGAAAGCTAGAGAAAATGAAATAAATTTTTGAATTGATGGCAGGCTTAAGGTTGGAGCTCGCTCACTCTCTTATTTTTCACACTGTCTTACTCTATCTTTTGAAATTTTCAGCCATTTGGGGGATTTTTATGGATTGAAATGATAAGGATTTTAATTATTTATTGAAACTTAGGAGTGTCCTAATGATAAACAAAATTTTGTGTGGTTCCTACCTCCATCTGAAACATCGATTAAATGTACCGGACCAAACATTTATGGAATGCCTCACCTCTGTGGGACTTTGAAGGACTGGCGTTATACTTCCAGAAGATTATATTCTAACAGAAATAGACACATGCATTAATGGAGGAACAGTTCACGTATATGAATGAAATAAATGAAAGACATTGAGAATAATCAAGTTAACAACTCTGAAGAAAAGATTTTATTATATTTGTATGTTCATCTTTATGGGGATAAATGAAAATAGAAAGCCTGAAAAATTTAGAAAAGTCCTCCAAACGCAAGAAAAGTCCCCTGGAGATCATCACTGCTATCAGCATTTTGGTGTATAGTCTGCTAGTCTGAAACACAAATGGAAAAGGATAAACATGAGAAACGATTTTAGGATAGAACTGATAAGATTTGACAACTGGTTGGATGTGGTGAGGGGGAAGTCATCAAGAACAACCATAATTTCAAAACTGCACAACCTGGTTCACAGTGATGCCATAAACCAGATAAGGAGCATGAGAAGAGTAGCAGGTTTACATAAAAAGGGCAGGTGTGGATTTCAGTATTTGAACTGGAGGTAACAGCAGTCAAGTCACATGGAAATGTGAGTATATGGATGGTTACGTAGAGTAGATACGACCAGTAAGATCTTTAATGTGTCCATATTTAAGTGAGCCATTTAAATTTATTTTAAAGATCACTTTAAAGTGTACATCACAAACTCTGAATTGCAGTGAGGATTCAAGAAACTGAGGCTGCGCCAGCCAGTATAGCTCAGGTGATTGGGTGTCATCCTGTCAACTGAAAGGTCATCGGTTCAATTCCCCGTCAGGGCACATGCCTGGGTCGCAGGTTCAGTCACCCACCTATATGCATACAGAAGGCAGCCAATCGATGTTTCTCCCTCACATCAATGTTCTTCTCTCTCTCTCCTTTTCCCTACCTTCCTCTCTCTCTAAAATAAATAATAAAATTTAAAAAAGAAAAAGAAACTGAGACTATACAGCATGGGACAAGAGTAGGTTTACAGATGTTTGTATGGCAAGTAATACAAGAATAAATGTTTGGTTTCACATACTCACCACTGTAAACCTACTTTTGCCCCACCCTGTATTTTGATATTGATCATCAGCTCAGATGAAAATGTACACATATTTTATAAAGTGTGCCTCCCATTGTCTTTTGTATCTTTAGCTATAAAAAGAAATGCTATGAATATTTCCAATTTATAAATTTCACCAATGCTTACCAATAATTTCCAACTCCAAGCACTGAGGCAGACACTGGCCCGCAGTGTCTGAGTCATTATGGATGAAATGAGACATTCACAATGACTACCAGCTCCGGTGGAGGAAAAGGGACAGCATGGCTTTTCTCTCAAGGGTAGCAAAAAGCCTCAGCCTCTGCCATGACAGGCCTTCATTGGGTTTCTCTGCCCATTACACGATGGTCCTCATTCACTATGCACAGGTTCACTTTCGGTGGTTACCTTTTACAGAAAACAAAGGCGCCAATGTTGCTAATCACATCACAGAAGAGGGATATTTGCAAATGAAAAGGCAAAAGTAGTTGAACCGGTTACACTCATCCTTGGAAATTTTAGCATGGTTTTTAGGAAGTCGCTTTGCAATAAATGTCCTCAATTCAGGGTGAGGAAGGTTTGGCAAAAAGCAAGACTCATAGAGTCCTAGGTACATTGCAGGCCTGATTCCCTACAGGAGAACATATCTGTGGGCATGGGTCCTGTGCATCTCCAAGTGGGAGCTGGGCCCACATCACGCAGAACAGTCTACTACAAAGCACCTATGAAAAGATCAATTTATTAAAGCTCCAACCTCATGGGCTTTGTTCTGTTCTGCAAAACAGACAACAATGTTCCCAAGAACTATGGTATATGGTTAATAACCATGAAAATAAGTCATGTAGCTAGAACTGAGTTAGAAGCCTACAGCCTCAATTGCACAGACACTGATTACTAGGCCACTATGGCTAACAATGTAAACAGAAATGATTGATAAGTCTCCATCCTCACTTTTCCTCCATCTGTAGCCCCTTAAGGATCTTCTTTCTGTAGGCTCAGCCCACTCAGACCCTGAGCAAGTAAATTAGTGGCAGCCACCACTGGTGGCCTACCCAATTTTCATTTTCCCTTATTCATTGCTATCAATTTCTTATTTTATTTATGTTGACCCTGACTCCAGACCTTGGGGGTGGGTAATTTTGATTGATCTAAACCCACGCGATAATTCATTTCATTTCACTACTCATTGGTCTAGGTGTGAGCACGTGCTGCAGTTCTGGCAAATGAGATATAAGAGGAATTGTATTTCTGAGCTCTGGAAAAGGTTTTGCCTCCTTAGTAAAAGAGACCATTGGGAATAGAAAGACCATTTGCCCCCACCTTTTGCCAAACCTATGATTATGACTATGACATGACTGTGTTGAACTTCACCAGCCATCTTCAACCATATGAAAAACAAAGCCTAAAATACGCTGAGGATAGCAGTACAACAAAAATCTGAAAATTGTGCACCTTGATGACATTGCTGTAATTCTCTACCAACACTAGGATCACTATCTCTAAATGTTCTGTTATGTTTAACAGAAACTAACTTTACAGTTTAACTTAATGTTAGTCAGTCATATTTACTATAATGTGCAGTGTAAAACAATCCTAATACTCTTTGTAAAGCATCTTGCATTTATCATGATGAACTCAATGGATTTTAATTGAAATAAAATCAGTTGGCACTCCAAAGATCACCAGGCTCGAATACACCTTGGAGAGCCTAGATTTAGTTTAGCTGAAGAGCGTGCCTGGGATAGGCACCCAGGTCCCAAAGTCCTGCATAACTTCACTTCCACCAGCTTTAGCCATGATTCATATCTGAGTGTTAGCTTTGGTTCCCTGATTTGTTCTTCAAGGTGGTTGAATATAGGCCTTGAAACAACCCAGGATGCTGAGTTCCCACAAGCTTCTGCCCCTACACCTCCACAAGGCTGAACACTCATGAGACCAATTTTCATTCCTCAGAGCATTGCCATGAACTGCCAGCCACTGGGATATCTTCTGCCCCTGCTTCTTTCTACAATCTTAAGAACAACTATGTTGGAGTGGAGTGAACAGGAGCCTGGCAGAGTAAGAGAAATGGAAAAGGAACAGAGGCCTGAATAATCCATCAGCTGGCTAATCCATCTCTGAATAATTCATAAACTGACTAATCTGACCCTACCATCCTGCCTATACATCTAGCAAAACAAAAAGGAGCCTTCAGGCAGTAAGCCCTTTTGCTTTTGCCAATGAGCTCCAATATCTCAGGGCAAAGCCAAGCATTGTTGCTGCCACCACCACATCCATGGGGCTTGGAAAGGGCAGCTGTTCAGTTATAGGTTCTTCTCAGTGGTTTCACTGGCGCTATAGTAAAATACTTCAGACAGAGGAAACAAAACACCAATGAATTCAAAGGAAATGAGGTTATCAGAATCAAGTCTCCAGGTTTCCCCAAACAGAATCTTCATGGTTAAAAAAATACACACAAAAACAGAACATTTAAAAATTTGATTCTGGATCACCCTTCCTTCTCAAGAATAAAAATATGCATTTATCTACCCCCTTCACAGGCTCACATAATAAAGAGACTACTTGCCTTAATATAAATGACATGGAATCCCACAAAATGCTGCAGGCAGAAGAAACCTCAGAGCAGGGGTCCCCAACCTCCTGGCCTCGGATTAGTGCTGGTCTGGGCCTGTTAGGTTCTGGCTACAGAGTAGCAGGTGAGCTTGAATGTGATGCACTTGAATCATCCTGAAACCATTTCCACCTCCATTTGTGGAAAAACTGTCTTCCACAAAACTTATCCCTGGTGCCAAAAAGGTTGGGGACCGATGCATTGGAGAGCTATGGGTGAAGGGGAGAAGGGAGATAATGAAAGGTCTGAGTGACCCATCAGCTGGTTTATCCACCTCTGAATAAATAAGGACCTGCCTACTCCAGACTAGCATCTCCAAACTAGAGTCTGCCACATAGTAGAGGTGCTCAGTATCATTGTTAAAGGGGTAAGTGGGCCCTCTCTATATACAAATACATAAAAGGGCACCCCATCTCTAAGAGGTGAGAGATCAGATGGTGAATTCTCCCAATCTGTACTTCATCTGTTTACCATATGCAATGCCATGCAAGTGAAAATAAAACCTTTTACCACTGATTTAGACCTTTCTTTGCCATTCACACTTTGAGGCACTTATTATCCTGCTTTGACCTGCTTCACAGATTTTAATAGAGACTTTTTAAGTAAATATTTTATTGACATAGAATGAGCATGCAGAAAAGTACACAAACTGTAAGGGTACAGCTCAAAGTATTTTTACCATGTAATCATACCTGGCTAACCGCAATCCAGATTAAGAACTAGAAATCACTAGCACTGAGATGCCTTCCTCATGCCTCTAGCTTCACCTGCCCCACCCCTACAACACACACACGTGCATGCACACACACACACGCAGGAGGCTGTTATTTTCACTTTTACCACTGTAGATTATTTTTGCCTGTTTTTAAGATTTAAATAAATTACTGTGTACTTCTTTGCATTATTTCTGTCACTCAAACTATACAAGGGTCTATCCAGAAAAAAAATCCAGCAATTGTTAATGTAGCAATAATGGTTTGGGCAACATTGATGTAACCTGACAGCCAAGGAGAGTGGATTGGAATGTGCATGTGTGAACAACGACAATCTCACTGTACTAGTCAGTGGGGGCGGTAGACACCATTGAGTGAGCATGTGCACTGTGTGGCTGTCACATTCAAAATGACTGAGTGAGTAGAGCAACAAATACGCATCAAATTTTGTGTTAAGCTTGAACAGTCCCCTGTGGAAACTATTGGGATGATTCGGAAGACTTTCTGGGACATTGCAATGAGTGCAGCACAAATCACTTGAAAGATGGTCAAGAGTCTGTTGAAAGAGATCCATGTTCTAGAAGGCCCACAGTGAATATTTCTAATTCATAAATAACTTTCACCAATGTTTACCAGGAATATCCAACTTTAAGCACCTATGAAAAGATCAGTGTATGAAAACTTCAAGCTGTCCAATAGAATGTTCGGTGATCACAGCAAAGTTACTGTCTACTAGCCACAGACTGATACTGACAACTTAAAGTATGGCTTGTCCAACTGAGGAAATTAGGTTTTAATTTTATTTCATTTTCATTAATATAAATTTAAATAGTGCAGAGTTCTGGCAAAGATGGAGGCATAGACAGAAATGCTTCACCTCCTTACACAACCAAAAGAAGGGTAATAACCCATTTAAAAATAAAGGACAACTAAAATTGCCAGAAAATCATTTGCATGAAAGTCCAACAATCAAGGAGTTTTAGAAACATTCATCCAGGCTGGTAGGAAGGGCAGAGAGGATGCTTGGCAAGACAGTGGATGGTGGATCACATGGACAACCCCACTTTCACATGCAGATAAGCTGGTAGGAACAACAGGGGAGCGAGCCAGACTGCAAAACCCAGGGTTTCAGTGCGGGAAACTAAAGACTCAAAACCCCTGACTATAAAAAAATCTGCGGGGGTTGTAGTGGTGGGTTAAACTCCCAGCCTTGCAGGGGAGTTCTCAATCTGTTTGTGGGAAGTGAGGGAACTGACTGAAAGTGGGAGGAGAGCAGAGCAAGCAGCATTGTTCCCTCTCTGACCCCTCTGCTGCAGATAGCACCACAATGCAGCAAAGAGGGCTACCCTGCCCTGGTGAATACTTAAGTCTCCACCCCTTACCAAGTAACAGGTGCACCAAGACAGAAATGTGGCCCAAATGAAAGAACAGATCAAAACTCCAGGAAAAGAACTAAGTGATGAGGAGGTAGACAACCTATCTGATGCAGAGTTCAAAACACTGGTAATCAGTATGTTCACAGAATTGATTGAGCTTGGTCACAAAATGAAGGAAGAAATGAAGTCTACACAAAGTGAAGTAAAGTGAAATATACAGGGAACCAACAGTGAAGGGAAAGAAACTGGGACTCAAATCAATGATTTGGAACAAAAGGAAGAAATAATCATCCAACAGGAAAAGAATGAAGAAATAAGAATGAAAAAAAATGAAGAAAGGCTTAGGAACCTATGGGACAACTTTAAGCATTCCAATATCCAGATCATGGGGGTGACAGAAGGAGAAGAGGAAGGCCAAGAAACTGAAAACTTATTTGAAGAAATAATGGAGAACTTCCCAATGTGGCAAAGGAAATAGACTTCCAAGAAGTCCAGGAAGCCCAGAGAGTCCTGAAGAAATTGGACCCAAGGAGGAACACACCAAAGCACATCATCATTAAGTTACCCAAGATTAAAGATAAGAAGATAATCTTAAAAACAAAAAGAGGAGAGAGTTACTGACAAAGGGGTTCCCATTAAACTATCAGCTGAATTCTCAAAAGAAACCTTGCAGGCAAGAAGGGGCTGGAGAGAAGCATTTAAAGTCATGAAAGGCAAGGACCTACATCCAAGATTACTCTATCCATCAAAGCTATCATTTATGACAAAAGGGCAGAGAAAGTGCTTCCCAGGTAAGGTCAAGTTAAAGGAGTTCATCATCACCAAGCCCTTATTATATGAAATGTTAAAGGGATTTATCTAAGAAAAAGAAGATCAAAAATATGAACAGTAAAATGATTCAGAAACTCACAACTATTAACAACTGAAACTAAAAAACAAAAACTAAAGCTAAGCAAACAATCAGAACAGGAACAGAATCACAGAAATGGAGATCACATGGAGGGTTATCACTGGGAAGGAAGAGAGGGAAAATGGAGGTAAAGGGTACAGGGAATAAGAAACATAATTGGTAGGTACAGAACAGGGGGAGGTTAAGAGTAGTATAGGAAATGGAGAAGCCAAAGAACTTATATGTACAACCCATGGACATGAACTAAGGAGTCGGTGGGGGGTGGGGGAATGTTGGAGAGGGCAGTGCAGGGAGGCGGGGGACAAGGGGGGGAAAGTTGGGACAACTGTAATAGCATAATCAATAAAATATACTTTAAAAATAAACAAATAGTTACATGTGACTAGTCACAACCCTATTAGATGTCATAGTTCTTCTAGAAGATAATGTGAGACAACATCTTCATGAACTTGGGGTAGGTAAAGATCTCTCAAACAGGACACCATAAAGAAAATGACTGATATATTGAACTTCATTAAAATGAAGAATTTCTGCTCATTAGAAGACACTGTTAAGAAAGTCAAAAGGTGATGCAAATTTGCAGTGCAAAAACAGGACAAAGGACTCATATCTCAAGTGTATAAGGAAATCCTACACATCAATGAAAAAGAGAAAGAATTCAATTTAAAAATGGCAAAAGATTTGAGGACACTTTATAAAAGAAATATCTAAATGGTCCAACATGCATATGATGAGATGTTCATGGGGCTTACAATTTATTAGGGGGGGAACTAAAGTTCAGAGAGATAAAGCAATGTGCCCTAAGCTACAAAGCTTGAAAGAAGGCAGAGCTAACATCTCAACCAGATGCCCAGATCCCTCACCTGAAACTTTTCATTCAATTGGCTCCCTGGAAGGTATAAACAGTTAAGTCACTCAAGGCAACGTAAGCAATGGCTACATTTTTTTCCTCCCTACAAAAGGCTTCTTGGGTTGGTGGGAGAGAAAGGTCAAACGAATTTAATTACCATATTAGCAATTTTGAGAGAGATGTTGCTTTTTCATTAAAACACAGTTATAAAAACTGAGCCAAAATTAAAAATCAAATTCAATTTTTGTGTAGAGAGTGCAAGAGTAAAAGACCATCCTGTCCTTTTTATAAACAGCTTTCCCAAGGTGTGAAAAGACATGGTGATAGGTGTATAATTTTACTGATCCTTTAGAAGCAGCTGAAATGTGGAAAAACCAGAGAGCTGGCTTAGAATAGATCCCCTGCCTTAGCTTTAGCTAGCTAAAAGTGGTCATTTCAAGACAGATTCCCAAAGTTAATTATGTTTTCCTGTAAAATGTAGCATTAATTGTAAGTGTAGAGTATTAAAATGGAATGTATAATACACTACTCCACTCAAATGGTTTGTTGTATTTTTTTTCCAAATAAGTATACCACACATGATGTCCCTGTAATGGTATTAATTATTTATCACTCTATGTGGAGAAAATATCAATTATAATAAAGTGTAAAAGGGTTATTAGCTTTTCTGAACGATAAATAAAGTGGAAGTTGTGAGATCAATATGATGAATATATTAAGTTAAAATTCTCTCTTGCCGTAACAGTTGATAGGATTTTATGTACCAATCTCATGAAAGTGTTATAAACATTTAAGAAACAAATATATTAAATAAAAATAAAACCTATTAAAGAAGGTAATTTTAAATATTTAATGATATAATGAAGTCTTATTAATGTAACCTTCTTTATATTTCAGATTAAAAATTCACAGGCTTGTCATCCCTTTCATCTTAATCAGACACGGTATTTGTTGTAATTATTTGTTATGTATTTTCATTAACATTTGATGAATATTAACTGTTTGAAATAAAACAGTGTTTAGCTGTGGTGGCTAATCGTGGCTACTTCACAGCTAGCAGATAAGAGGCAGGAAAGAAATAGGGAGCTGTTCCCCCAACTCTTCTAGGCCAAGGACAAGATGCAGTCAAAAAGTTCTTAAGGTTTCACCTCCTGTTTCCAACTATGGAGGACCCGTGACTTTGCCACCCCTGAGAAAACCCGTCTTAGCATCATCTGGGAAGCACAGGCTTAGAGTGAAACAGAACTGGATTCAAATCCAGCTTCTGGGCCTTCCCTTTTTAGTTTTGGGCAAGTTGCTAAACCTCCTGAGTCTCAGTTTCCTTATCTGTAACATAGGAATTATAATACCTCCCTTGCATGGTAACTGTGAGAGAACTAGAAAGAATGAATATATGGAGCCTTGTCCAGAGTACATGGTGAGTAAATAAAAATAATAATAATTTAATGTGATGGCAATAAAGGCAATAGAGTAGTTTCTGACTCCACTCAGCTGGAGAAATAAGAAAACAATATTTTATATCTGATGACACAGTTCTTTTAAAAGAGCATGCACTGAAATTTAGTGAGAACTTTTAGGCTACAAAAGACACCATTAGAAAAATTAAAAGACAAGATAGACTGGAAGAAAATATTTACAAATTTTCTCTGTGATAAAAGACATATTCAAAATATGTAAAAAAAACTTCTTACAGCTCAAGTAAAAAGGCAAAGCCCTAATTTTTAAAAAATGGGCAAAATATGTGAATAGATGTTTGAACTAAGAAGATACACAAATAGCCAATATGACATAAAACTGCATCAACATCATTAGTCATGATGGAATCAAAAGGAAAGACAATACCGGTGTTGGTGAGGATATGGTGAAATTGGAAGCCTCGTGTATTGCCAGAAGGAAGAGAAAATGGTGCGGTCGCTTTGGGAAACAGTTTGGCAATTTACTGAAACTTACCATATGACCCAGAAATTTCACTCCCAGGAGTCTATGCAAGAGAATTCTTTTTACCCATCCTCCTCCAATCACAGCTCCTGTCATCCAAGCTTTAATGTTTCTTTTTTTCATATTTATTCATTCCTAATTTCCTAGAGCCCTAGAGAAAAAGGTAAAAGAAAATGGGTGGAGATACATGCTAATCACAACTAAGGAGACTTCAATGAAAAGCTAAGATTTATATTTTACCCATTGACTAAATTATTTCCAATTTATTCTCTTTTCATATATCAAACTCAAAGATTACATCACAGAATTGTCCCTGTCTGTATTCAGTAGGCACAATAAAAGTTACAAACCAAAGAAAATGCATAGGAAATACCTTGATATTTTATGGATTAAGATACTTTTAAAAAAACAAAGAGGGCATGGTCGTAACCTTAAGACCAGTATTAAGGCATGAACTGTCTCTCTAACTGCACATTTGCTGAACTCCATAGTAAATGGCAGTGAGTTTAATCCCTTAAACTTCATGATTGTCTTAACTTTATAACTTCTTACTAAGAAAAAATTTTATAAATAAAGTTATTTAATTGCTTCAAGCTTTATATTACTCATTAAAGTAAAACGTGCACCAGAAAGTTGTGTGTTCAGCTTTGGTTTTGGAGGGGTTTATTAAAATGGCCTAATGTATATAAGAAAAATTTGTATAGATTATATACAAATGCAATCTTCTTGTTTGAGGGGGTGGGGGAGCTACTTGTCATCTTAATATTGACACTCTTGCACAACATTTATCACAGCTTTCCAAGAAACTTCACACTGAATCAAATTTACAGCAGAGCCCCTCAATGGAAGTTTGGTTCAAGGGACGTATAAGAGAGTGAGGGAACACATGAGTAGCTGATGCTTCCTCATACCAATAAAGATGGTGCACCAAGGGAGTACAGAAGGTGATAAATATGATCTGGATAAAAAAAAAAGATATGTTAAGACTGTCTGCCTCGTCTTTGAAATGTTGCAATGGTACAATTCTCTGTGTGTGAGCATAATTCTACTAACAGCCTCTGTATCACAAGATATTTCTACCCCCTGTTAAGCTGTGAAAGACCTCATGGGAGGAATGCATAAAGATGGAGTGAGGAGAGAAAGAATAGCAGCAGACCATGAACAGAGACAAACTGAACTACATCCAACCAATATTGTTTACACAAAACACAGTGGCATTGGATCATTTTTTAAAGACTTGGTTTTGTCTCCTTTTTAATTATGCAGGATAAAATAAAATTGAGTGACTGAGAGGAATAAATAGATAATAAAGTATCAAGGGTTTTTATATAGAAGCTCCTTATTAAAATGACTGTCTCCTTCAACTGTTTAATCTAATTTCTGCAAGGCAGGTTTTCACTTGTTCTGCTCATATAAATGCACAGGTATTAGAGGCATTATTAAGACACTATGTAGTTCACACCCAAAGCTGGAAGAACTATTTTAACCCCTTAAATGCTTAGGGAATCATTTCTCCATTTATGGTCTTCTGCTGTTTTCTCTTCCCATTCCTTCCTCTTCATGGAAATTCACAATATCTGACTAACTTGTGTAATGTGTTAGCACTGTGTATAAGCTTGCTTGTAATCTCCTCTAGGTAGTTTATGATTCCAGTCAATGACAGATCTTTATTTTAGCACCCTCTTTAACTAAGGTATTGGTCTAATGCTGGAGAATACAAGAAAGCTAATTTGCACTCTTCAGGATGCTTAAAGCTTAGTCCTATGATGAATAAACCCACCCCACCTTGTCACTGGTTGGTCAAATGACAATATAATTTATTGTCCAAACCAGGACATTTTTTAATGAAAAAATGCACTAGTTATTACACAAGGACAACAAGCATAAACTGAGACTATCTTGCACAAACCTGGAAAAATGATCATCCTATTAATGGGTCTACAGACTGTAAGAGCTATCAAAGTTTAGAGGACAGAGACTTTCCCATTGTTTGGTTGGAAGCCCCATTTCCAGCTGTGATGTCTTCATTATGTAGGACTGCTAAATCGTTAAGGATCCAGATTGAGTCCTCAGTTCAAAAAACACAGATTGTACATTTTGTAGAGGACCATCATGTGAGGACAGGTACACCACTGTAGTCTGGAATTGAAATAAACTTCTTTCACTGTTTTCCATGAGTATTTTACTCATTTCTCACCCCATGTTGTTCCTCTTTCAGGTATGCCTTTCCTTGACATTGTCTCCAAGGCCCGGATCAAATGCTCCACTTACACAATACATCTGCTTTTTGGCTAGAACCACCCTCTTCCCATCCAATGCTGAATCTGCATCTCCACTTGATGACTTTATTCCTTCTCATCTTTGAGTACAGTTATTCACTAGTAGACATACCACCCCTCCTAAACTTCAGGTTCTACAGTATGGTAGCCAGTGTCCAAGATGACACCAGTGAGACTCAGCTCCTGGTACTCATGACATCAGTATAGTTCTTTCCTCCCTCTGCCACCTCAGCAGACACACTGAGTAGAGACAGCATGTATGACCAGTGAGATTGCAAAAACAGGAGAGTATGGTTCTGAGGCCAGGTCATGAAAGAAATTGTGTGTTATTTCCTACTCTCTGTTGGATCATGGGCTCTGAGAGCAACCAGGAGCCATGTAACGAGGACAATAAGGATCCCTATGCAGGAGCCCATGTGGGGTAGAAATGAGACCTTCTACCTGTAATCAGCACCCACTTGTCAGGGGTATCAGTGGATCTCTGAGATTCAGTTGTGCCTTTGAATGATTCTAGCCACAGCAGACATTCTGACTACAAACTCATGAGAGATCCTGAGCCAGAAGTGACACCAGCAAAGCCACTCCTGAATTTTGACCCACAGAAACTGAGATAATAAACGTTTACTTATTCATTATTCACTGAGTTTTGGGGCACTTTGTTGTGCAGCAATAGATAACTAATACAATGAAAGCCAAAAATGTTTAGATAATTGCCCAATATTTAGCATGGTCTCCAGCACAGAGTGAGCACTCTAACTATTTATTGAATAATATTTGTTGAGTTGAATTGATTTATGCTATAGGGCTGAACACTGAGTTTATACCTGCCGTGCCTCTTAGAACATTCCTGGCCTGACAGGCCCTGAGTAAACTTTCAGGAACAATCTATTTATAGTAATAACTAAGATTTTGGGGGGAACAGTTTGTAAGTACAAAGCCTTATGATTTAAATATATTAATGTCACTTCATCTGCACAAAATCTGTACAAATTAGATATCACTGTCCCTATTTGACAGACAAGAACATTAGACAAAATGAATTAGGCACCTTGTCCTTGACCACCTAGCCTAGAAAGTACTGGAATTAGGAGTTGAACTTGAGCAACTTGAGTTCAAAGATTATGCTCTTAACATCACATCATCTTGCCTATCAGAAAAAGAAATTAAAAAGCAGACCTCTGGAGTGTCCTAGTAAGAATCTCAGAAGAGTCTCTTAACTTTGGGGCATTGTCAATAAACCAAACTCTAGAGAAGTTGTTTTCAACATGTAGACTCCAGACCAGCAGCATCAGCATCATCTGGTTGTTAGAAATACAAGTTCTCAAGCCCATGGCAGACCCACTGACTCAGAAACTCAGGGAGAGGGACCCAGCAATATCTGTTTAATAAAGTCTCCAGGGGGTTCTGGTATTGGCTCAACTTTGAGAATCATGCTCTAGATTGCCTGCATTTCGAGAGTTGCTTGACTAGGAATAGAAAAGGGACAGACATACAGCCTGTGCCTAGCATTTTTATTCTGACTTTGACCTTTCCGCAACTAGATACCAGCTCCTGAGTCAGTCACTTAACCCTTAATATGCTGAGTAACGGGGCTGTTCAACATTTGAGCAACTCCAGCAAACTGGCAGGATGCCACTGAGAAAGATATGCAAATAAGGGGTTTGTGCAGGCTTTGATGATACTTTCAATATTCCTTGTTGAACTAGCAAAGCCTTTAAGTGGGTAAGGGGCCGTCCCCAGCCTGGGGAATTTCCCAGTAAGAGATAGAACCCTTTCTACCTTGGAAAACCCAAGTCTTAGTGAAGCAGATGGAGTTCCTAAAGAGATTATTCACAAAGATTGGATGCAAAGAAGGTTCATCTACAAACACAGAAATGCACACCCCTAAAAACTAACGTGTTTAGAGTAGACATTCTAATAAAGATTTGACTTCACAATGATGCATTCTTTTTATTTAAATAATAATAGTAATTATTATACTATGAAATAATATAAATAACAAGTACACACAACTTAATGGATTGTCACCTGAAAGTCTTGGTTTGAAGTATGTGTATTAAATGGAAAATGATTACTTTTGAATACTTAATAAAATCCTGGTTAAATTTAGGTACACTATGTTTGTATCTCTTTTCATACCTTCACATAATTGTGGTTTTGTGTTTTTCTTCTCCAGTTATTATGAATCACATACTCACCTGCCTCATTTTTTTAATCAAAAAGAAAAAAAAGTTAAATTGAAAAACATTTGATATGCTATTGAAAGTTTGGAAACATAACAACACAAATTCTAGGAACTGTGAGGTTTCACCTACATGGCCCACTTATTTTTTGTTACTATTTAAATACTTAAAAGTATAGTATAAGCCTAAAATAGTTCAAACATTATGTCAATGTTTCAGTAACAAATACAACTTCCCTTCCTCCCCCGCCAACATGTCTCCACTGAGAAACTTCAGGAAAAAAAACCCAGTGTCAGTGCTTTGCTTTTATGTATCCTAAGCAAAATCCAACGGAGTCCAGCTCAAATCACCCTGGAAATCTGATGACAATTTACTGAGAAATGTTATCTCACCTGTCAGACTGCCTCTTAAGCATCACTGTTGTAAGTGTGAAAGAGCACTCAGGAATATGTTCGAACCCAGTGCTCCTGAGCTTTTAATGCACATAGGGATTTCCTGGGGTCTTGTGAATAAGCAGATACTGACATAGTAGATCTGGGATAGGGCCTGAGCGCTTGTGTTGCCAGCCAGCTGCCAGGGGATGGTGACGCCCCTGGTCCCTAGGCTGCACTTGGAGTCGTAAAACCCTCGCCCAGCTCCCATCGCTAGAACAGATCATCTCTTCCCCAGGACAAACCAGACAATGAGAAAGACTTCTTCTAAAGTTGCTAATTGGTTCTTAAAAGCCAAGGTGAAAAGTTTATTCCATTGTATTAACCATTATTATTAAAACATTGATATAATGTCTTCCTTTCCTGGGGGAAGACTCCCAGGTAATACACTAGAGCTTATTTTTGTGTAATCTTGGATAAGGTTCTTAACTCTTGGAGCCTTTTGCACTTAGTGAACTCCTCCCAAGTACCAGGCTCTCTGCCATGCCCTACAGATAAAATGGTAGACTCAAATTCTAGAGAAGACACACATGGAAGCAGGTGACTTCAGAGATTGTGATAAGGGCTATAATAGGGATTATAGCTCAGTAGAGTACAGGAGCACAAAAAGAAAGTATCTATAAACCGAAGCCCATACAACAAATATGAATTAACCAAGTGAAGAGGAAAACCACTCCTGGTGTTCTGATATATATAATAGTGGCCCTCAATGAACCATGGCTCTCTGCATCCACTTCTTTATAATGTGAGGCTGTGGCTCTTCCAGTCAAGCAATAGAATCTATGTCTCCCTAGTATCTAATGGCCCCTGTGTCTTTCTCTAACCAATACAATGTGGAGGAAATAAAGTGCAATATTCCAGAGCCCAGGCCTTAAGAGATTTTGCAGTCTCCATCCCCACCATCCTGGAACACAGCCAGCATGTAAAGAAGCTTGGGCTAGATGACTGAATGATGAGAAATCACATAGAGAGAGAGAGACATCCTAACTTTCTAGCCAAGCAAGGCCCCAGACATGTGAATGAGGCCATTTTAGACCCTCCAGCTCCAACTGGGCCATCAGATGAATGGAATCATATGAGAATAACCCTGGTAAGACCAGCAAAACACCCAGCCAGACACAGAATCATGAGAGATAATTAACAGTTGCCTAGTTGAGGACTTCTGGCCAAGATGCAGGTGTAGATAGACACACTGTGCCTCCTTGCACAACCAAAAGAAGGATAACAACAAATTTAAACATAAAAACAACCAGAACTGACAGAAAATCGAACTGTACGGAAGTCAAACAACCAAGGAGTTAAAAAAGAAACATGCATCAAGGTGGGTAGGAGGGGTGAAGACGGGCAGCCAGGGTAGAGAGGACTCATGGCAGGGCAGCAGCTGGAGGGCCAGGGAGGTCCCACATTCATGTGCAGATAAATAGGAAAAAACAACTGGGGAGAAAGATAGACCGCACAACCAAGGGTTCCAGTACAGGGAAATAAAGCCTCAAAGCCTCTGACTGAAAACACCTGTGGGGGTTGAGGCAACAGGAGAAATGCCCAGCTTTACAGGAGAGTTTGTTGGAGAGGACCACAGGGTTCTAGAACATACACAAATCCACCCACCCAGGAGTCAGCACCAAAAGGGCCCAATTTGTTTGTGGGTAGCTGTGGAAGTGACTGAAAGCTGGTGGAGAGCTGAGCAAACAGCACTGTTCCCTCTCGGACCCCTCCCCCACATACAGCGCCACAAAGCAGTGACATGGGCTGCCCGCCCTGGCTAATACCTAAGGCTCCGCCCCTTATATGTAACAAGCGCACCAAGACCCCCCCCCAAAAAAAAAGATCCAAATGAAAGAACAGATCAAAGCTCCAGAAAAAATATAACTAAGCCATGAAGAAATAGCCAACCTATCAGATGCACAGTTAAAAACACTGGTAATCAGGATACTCACAGAATTGGTTGAATATGGTCACAAGTTAGAGGAAAAAATGAAGACTATGAAAAGTGAAATAAAGGAAAATGTACAGGGAACCTACAGTGAAGGGAAGGAAATGGGACTCAAATCAATGGTTTGGAGCAGAAGGAAGAAAGAAATATTCAACCAGAACAGAATGAAGAAACAAGAATTCAAAAAAAGAGAGGCTTAGGAACCTCCAGTATATCTTTAGGATAATGTTCCAACATCTGAACCATAGGGGTACCAGAAGGAGAAGAGGAAGAGCAAGAAATTGAAAACTTATTTGAAAAAAATAATGAACTCTCCCAATATGGCAAAGGAAACAGACTTCCAGGAAGTCCAGGAAGCTCAGAGAATCTTGAAGAAGTTGGACCCGAGGAGGAACACACCAAAGCACATCATAATTACATCACCTAAGATTAAAGCTAAGGAGAGAATCTTAAAAGCAGCAAAAAAAAAGGAGAGAGTTACCTACAAAGGAGTGCCAATAAGACTGTCAGCTGATTTCTCAAAAGAAATCTTGCAGGCAAGAAGGGGCTGGAAAGAAGTATTCAAAGTCATGAAAGATGAGGACCTACATCCAAGATTACTCTAACCAGCAAAGCTATCATTTACAATGGAAGGGGACACAAAGTGCTTCCCAGATAAGGTGAAGATAAAGGAGTTCATCATCACCAAGCCCTCATTATATGAAATGTTAAAGGGACTTATCTAAGAAAAAGAAGATAAAAAATATGAGCAGTAAAATGACAAGAAACTCACAGCTATTAACAACTGAACCTAAAAAAAAAAAAAAAAGCTAAGCAAACAATTAGAACAGGAACAGAATCACAGAAATGGAGATCACATGAAGGGTTATCAGTG